>PVIC010013131.1:0-38550 GCA_004025085.1 Thryonomys swinderianus
CTCCTCCTCCTCCCGCCTCCCGCCTGCTGCCAGAGCGTCCGTCCCGCGCCTGCTGCGCCCTGCGGCCCTCAGAGCTGGCGGTTGTGGCTGCGCAGCACCGACCCCGTGGGGTTGGGGCGCCGGCCGTGGCCCGTGACCCCCGGACGGTTGTGCGGGAGCCGCCCCGCCCGTTTTCAGGCCCGAACTCACTTCTTGCCACGCACCGTCACTTTCCACACATGCGCAAGTCGATGGCTCTCTTGCCTCGACCGCCTGTTCCCGGCGCATCTACTGTGTCATGAAATGTGGGAGGAGCCCGAGCACCTCCGCGCCGCCCGGGAGCACCGCAGACCGCCGCCAACCGGTTTTCCCTGTTCGCCCTCTGAGCCGGAGTATGTTGCGGAGCCAGATTCTTCGGGGAAACGTGACGGCTGTTTAAGGTCTCCAAGCTTTATGCTTCGATACAAAAGGCCTAGGGTGAGGATTTTAAATGGATGAAGTGGAGAAATTTTCACTTCCTTAGGCAAACATATAGCATTTCCTTCCATGTGTCAGAAATGAAAACAAAAAATACAAACTAATTTGTCATGAAATTTCCCCTTTTATAAGTCCCTCTATGGTACTTTTTCAACCTAACAAGTCATATTTTCTCCTCTTCCGTGTCAGGTTTATGGCTTTGCTGGTCACAGTTTCAATAACGATGATGGACGGTCTTCTGCTCTATATATCATGTGCAAGCATTCAGCTTAGAAGTGTCTCCGTGTTCGCAGCTCGCCGCCCGCCGCCTCGCCGGCCCTCCTCCCGCCGGCCCTCCTCCCGCCGGCCCTCCTCCCGCCGCCGCGCCCTGAGCTTTGGGGACGGTTCGTGTTCGGGAGCGTTAGGTAAGCAAGGGGGGCCGCTCATGTGGGCCGAGCCTGACCTCGCTGGAAATGAGGCAAATTGTCATATTTATGGCTCAGGTGAAGTCAGTAATATATTGGCATCCACATGTGGAAACGCGCTCGCTCCCAGCCCGGGCTCTGCGCGCCTCGGGCCATGGTCTGCAGTCAGAGCCGCTTTGTGTTCTCCTCTGTCCTCCTGCTCCCTCCCTCCCTCCATCCTTCTCTCCTTCCTTCCTGCCTTCCTTTCCCTCCTTCCTTCCTCTCTCTTCACGTCTTCCTTTCTGTTCTCACTCTCTTCTCCCGATTTTTGTACTTTCTTCCTTTCTCCTTTGTGAGCCCTGTGTAAGCTTCGTGGGATTCATAAAGCATTTATGTAGTACACAAAAGACTCCTATTCACATAATTGAAATTACTATTCCCTTACCTTCTTCTCCTACCATCTCTGCTCACGCACCCCACACACACGTGCACACACACGTGCATATACACATGCGCCACAGACTGAAAAAATATACGGCTGGATAAATGCTGTTCACAGCTCTGGAAACCCGACCTTCTGGGGTCCTTGGAGTCTGAGTCAGTGCTGTTTGTCTTCTGGCTGGGCCACCTCTCTCTGAATTATAGCACAAGAGCAGGAGATCACGCAGGGTTTGATTTACCGTGCAGAATATTGAGGAGAAAAAAATCAGAGCAAGTCATTGGTAATCAAAGAAAACAGAACCACCGCAGTGCGAAAGCCTTCGTCGTTTCTAAACTCGGCCCCTGCCCTCTCCCGGCCCCTGCGGTGCAGCTCCGTTCGTCTGTTTTTCTAGCGACTCCCGGTGTGGTCAGCGTGGGGCGGGCGGTGCCCACCTCCTCGCGGCGGGGGGCTGTTCTCTCCTTCCCCCGGGCAGTGTGTAGGGTGCCGGCAGCCTGGCGTCTCTGTCCCCCTCCCGCCCGGGCCCAGTGGCGCAGGCGGCAGACCTTGTGTGGCCGAGACCACCTGCCGCCCTGGGCCACTGTGCTGGGGCTGGACGGTCTCGGCTGCAGTGGGGACCCCGACCTTCCCAGCAGGCCCCGGGCCGCGGGCAGGGGAGCCGCGTCCCAGCTGCACAGACTTGGGGTGGACGCCCGGGTCGCGAGGAGACGCCAGCGGGGGCCGCTGCAGGGGCTTCCTGCTCATTCTCCCCCGCCGAGGGGCTGAAGATGAGATTTCCACCGCGTGCCCTTTGGCTTCGGCAGGAAGGAGCTGCCGCCGCGCGGAACTGGGCCCCGGAGGCCGCCGTGCGCAGCCCCTGCCTCCGCCTTCCTGGCCGGCAGACGCCTCCCTGCGCGCCCTCCGCGCCTGTGTGCTCGTCCGGGCCGCCTGCTGCGTGAACACGACTGCGCCGTCGGAAGGTCGGCTCTCCTGGAAGAGTTCGGCGGCTCCCTTGTCTCCGCGCGCGGGGATCCGGAGGGGTGCCCGGCGCTCCCGACCCTCGGCCTGCGGGGTGAGGGCGACGCTCACGAGCGAGGCGCGCCCCGCGAATGCTGAAGAGCCAGGGACCGGGACTCGGCATCTCCACGGGGCACAGGACAGCGGGCCTGGCTGCCGGCCGCGCATCTGATCAGAGTGCAGTGGGCCGGGTCCGGTGAGCTGGCGTGAAATGCTGTGGTGCGAACTGAACGGATTTCACCCTTCGATTTGCACTTTCATACCTGAGAGACGGTGGAAATTAACGCTCGGATGCCAAGTGTGTTCATGATTAACTGATTTTTGCCGGCTTTTCCCCTTCTCGCACTAGACTGCTGGGCACAAGCATCAGTTTGGAATTAGTGGACTCCAAACGTCCTTAGTTATTTTTCTTAATGAGTGCTGTTTCTTAAAGCTGTGTTTATGGCTTTTGCTTTCTTTTATATCAGTGTGAAATTTTGCTTAAAAAGTAAGCAGTGCTAAGGAAATTTCTCGTACATGGCAAATGCTGGCAATTTAAAATAAAAGGGTGACATTGCTTTTAGATATGTCCTGTGGGGTTTCACATATCATAGCAATTTGATGCCAAAGTCTCTATTTTTAAAATACATAATAAGCCAGGTTATAACAGCTGAAGATTTTACCTGCCTTTTTCCCCTTTTGAACGTACATTTTCATTCTACTTTCCTCATAGAATTTTGTCTCAATTTAACGGTATTTTTAAGCTTGAAATATTTATTGAATTTCCAATCAGTCTTATTGGCAACAATTTACAATTAAAAAACTTTAAAAATTGTATCTTCTGTGAGTTTAAGGTTAAATGTTGGACAGAATTCTGTTTGAATTATTATCACTCAATCAATACAAATACTAGTATATAGTTAATCAGGCTAACAATTAAATCACAATTTTATATTACTGTGGCACACAATATTGTAACAATTTTACAGAGGTACATATTTTAATGAGACGGGAACTTTTAGATTTTTAATTTGTTCTCTTTATTACCATAGTGAAACCAGTTTCATAATCAATTCTACATCTGCCAAGGTGATAGATGTATACCGAGATATCTTGTTCACATAATAAATCAGATGAAAATGAACATCACATAGATCTATTAGCAAAATTATTTTAAAAATTTATCTGATGACTATTAGGCCTGCCTTCATTTCCCTGGCTTTTGTAAGTACAGCTCCTCTCAGAAATGTGTCGACAATACCTAGCAAACGACCATTAATTATGCCTGTTGCTTTTGATCGAGAGGCCTCAGTATGGCCCAGTATATCTAGAAGATGTTAGAAGAAGGAAAGATGCTGTGAATTTAAGTGCTATCTTTTCCCCATACAGTAGGTTCGGATAAAATCCTTTCATCTCATAATGCATCGGATCAAAGCCCAGGAGTTTCGTGTGCAGTGACATCTTCATCTCTCTGTGACGTTTTCCACACTCAGTGGCGGAGAAAGCAGCGTGGTGCGGCTCACCGCCTGGGGCGGCTTCCCTTGCAGATTCGAGCTCAGGCTGGCCCCGACCCGGAGGCTGCCGCGGGCTCCGCAGGACCGGGAAGGGGCGTGGCTCGCGGGACTGGGAAGGGGCGTGGCTCATGGGACTGGAAGGGGCGTGGCTCGCGGGACTGGAAGGGGCGTGGCTCATGGGACCGGGAAGGGGCGTGGCTTGCGGGACTGGGAAGGGGCGTGGCCCATGGGACTGGGAGGGGGCGTGGCTTGCGGGACTGGGAAGGGGCGTGGCCCATGGGACTGGGAGGGGCGTGGCTCATGGGACTGGGAAGGGGCGTGGCTCATGGGACTGGGAAAGGGCGTGGCTCGCCGGACTGGAGGGGGCGTGGCTCGCGGGACTGGGAAGGGGCGTGGCTCCAGGGTCTTCCCCCACGAAGCTGCCCGGGGCGCTCAGGGCCTCTGCCGGGGGGCGGTGGGCTTTGAACATCGCAGGAGGACGGAAGGGACGAGGCCACTGCCATCACCTAAGGTCCGGGGCGGGGCATGCCAGTGTGGAAGGCCGCACTTGGCTGCAGTGCCCTGCGCTTTGGTTCGTGGTGCCCATAAAGCTGGGGACACTCAGAGCCCCTCCCGGGCGGGGTGCCCTCGTGGCCCAGGCCCCTGCTGATGCCAGTGCCCTGTGTCCCAGTGCCCCTCCCTCCGGAAGGTCCACGACCTCGCCCCGCAGAGGCCGGGCCACCGCAGGAGCCCCCGCCGCCCGGGACGCGAGTTGTAAGAGGAGCGAGCGCAGGAGTTGGAGACCAGACAGTGGATCCTGCGAGCAACCCGTGCCAGCGCCCGCGGGAGACGCCGCGTGGACGCGAGGGACGGCGCAGGGCCGCTGTCTGAGCACGGCCGCCCAGCGCGGTGCCCGGCGGCGCTTCGGCGAGGCCGCGGTGGGAGCGCTGTGGCACGGTGCCGGCCTCACGAGCAGACGCGCCTCTGGCGGTAGGGTGGGTGCCGTGCCGCCGAGAGACGCAAACGGCCACCGTCTGCAAACTGAAGACAAAGCCACTAAAAGGAGGAACGAGTGCTGTGGGCAGTGGGTAGCCTTGTGCGCAGGGAACGCCAGCAGCGAGGGACTGGCGCAGGCGCGAGCGAAATGCCCAGTTTGTTCCTGTAAAAGACACAGCAGCACCACACGCTTGCGAAATCTCCGCCGTCCCTGCCTCTTTCCGAAGCAGGTCCGGAGAGTTTTCGTAAGTGCGATCACACTTGCAGGGAGGGCTGCTGCTGAGCGCCACGCGGCAGGAATGCAGTCTCCTGCCAACAGTGCCCACCGCTGGGGACTGTGCGGCTCCTGGCACAGCTATGAGGGGCAGTCAGTCCACAGAGGCAGCCGGGACAGCACAGCGGAAGACAGGCCAGCAGGAGGGGCCACAGCTGCTTCCGAAAGCGGCAGAACGACGGGCCGGCGTGCACAGAGGGAGGGCCTTTGGAGACGATGAACGCCCCTTACCATAGTGTATTTTATTTTATTTTTTATTTTTTGTTTTTGAGACAGAGTCTCGCTTTGTAGTCCAGGCTGGCCCTGAGCTCACTCTGTAGCCCAGGCAAGCCTGGAACTCAGCAATGCTCCTGCCTCTGCCTCCCGAGTGCTGGGATGACAGGCGTGAGCCACCACGCCCGGCTTTACCATAATGTATTTTAAAAATAAACCCTCTTGCATTTTCATGTGTCTGACCTCAACTGTGAGTGTTTGGAAGCTGCAGCAGTTAGCTGTGGCTTGAAGAAGCAGGTCCCAGCGGTGACGGGTGACAGTACAGACGAGGCCGCCGTCGCCATGTCTAGAAATGCCGTGCGAGGAGCTGCTGAGGAATGTCCTATTTGAAAGTCAGCTCTGTGCCTAGAACCCGTGTTCCGCGTGATGGCAGTGTCACCGCCGTGCGTGTCGGTGCACACAGCCTTTAAAATGAGCCGCCCTGCTTCCTACCTAGGGGGCGGGTACATTGGAATCATGCTTTATTTTTCCTTCCTGTGGAGAATGTTCATATAACATCACAGTCCGTCCGCTCCGTATTTATGGGAGAATTTTTCAGATCAATCTTTCCTCACTGACTTGAGAACACATTTACTTTTATTTCATGAACTCCACTTCAACCAAAAAAGTCTCTGGTGCTGACTCAGCACACAAAGCTGCATTTTATACTTGTCAGGCTGCCTATAGATTTTTATAAGGTGAACAATGGGTGTATTTAAGTCCTGATGTGGTAATCTTGAAGTCTTCTGGCAGTATCCTTTGGAAACTGGATCCATAAATTTTATGAGTATTAAATGTTTCTAATGGGAGTTGACAAATAGTTGAATGGGACAGCATTCTCGGTGCACTTGGCAAAGAGAGAGGGAAGAAAAAGTCCCCGTTACACAATGAAAAATGCATAAATGTTCGAGCTCATTCATCTCAATTTTGCACAAATATAATTTAAGATATTTTATGACTGTTGGTGAAATTACAGTGGGCTGCGGGGAAGTTGCAAAATTTTTATAGACCTAATAAAATTGTCATTGTAATAGCATTATAGGGTGCTGGGACAACACAGACGTTTGTAATGCGCCCACTCCTGGGCCAGACCGAGAAGGGGGATAATAAGCTTGATTGGAAACTAATGCCGAGCGAGGCCAACGCGCGAGTTCATTGGACAACGCAAATCTCCCCTGGTGTTTGGTACCGGATGAAGCTGGACGGACAGGCTGGCACTGAGGCCCAGCTGGCTGGACAGCGGGGCCGATAAGCATTAGCAAGTGCAGCCTATGCATTAACTCCTGTTGAAATAATCATGGATAATCTTCACATGAATTTCACCTGGGTATTTCCTTCTTTCTTCCCCCATTTTGGCCTCAGAAGTATCCCTGGTGCCTTTGCTGTGCTCTCCTAGCACGTAACCGAGAAGGCTCTTGGTGGTCTGCAGTCAGACTCAGGAAGCTCTGAAGGAGGTTTAGTAAGAAATGAGCCCCTCTGAAGCCCAAGATCTGAAGGAGGACTCTGCGCTGGACCAGCACTCCCAGTGAGGTCAGGAGAAAGAATTATTTTTAGTTGTTTTCCCATTCGCTGCGACAAAGTGCTCGACACCCACAAGCTAAAGAAGAGGTCTTTCGGGGGGCTCAGTCTGTAGAGTGTTCAGCCCGTGACTGAGGGCACAAGGCAGGCGGCAGGGGGGAGGGGCCGGTGGAGGGCAAGAGAGAGGAGGGCGGGCTGGGTGCGGGTGCACCGTGCGGGTCCTGCGCTGCAGCAGCCCAGCTCTTCAGCCAGACCTCACCGAACTGCAGGTCAGCAGCATTTCCTCGTAATGCAACCCTCTTCCAGGCACAGGAGGCTTTGGGGCCATGTTCGATCTAAACTATAATAAGAATATACTGTGAAAATGGAATAAGCACCGAAATCCTGAGGACGAAAGCAGAGCTTTCAGGATGTACCCTGAAGGCACGGGCTCTTTTCCGTGTGACCGTATCTTCCGTCTACCTCTGGATTCAAGTCTGAGGCCCAGCAGCGGATCCGAACCACGACCCACAGATTTCTCAAGGGCCAGGAAGTACAGCAGGTGTCTCAGGCAGGAAAGGCCTGGGGACCACTCCCCCCTGGAACTGGCAGGCAGCCACTGCACCGCCCTGTACCCTTCTCCTCCCCAGGAGCTGGGTGACCCCAGCCCTCGAATTCTCAGCTTTTCCTGCTGGAGAGAGGGTGCCCTGCGTCCGCTTCATCCCCGCCTCTGTGCCAGGAAACGGCTTGATCGCGGCGAGCTCCTCCTTCCGCTCGGGGTGCTGGGGACGTGTAGCCATGGACACCCTGCCCTGAGGTGCCACAGAGGAGCCAGGCACGCAGAAGGCCTACCCCAGCCCTTGGTCCTGGGACTGGCATTCCCTGGCAGGACTCTGGGCCACCCAGCCCGACCCTGGGGAAACCCTTCTGCTCCTGGAGCCTCAGTCCCTCTAGAGCACAGCCCACAGCACACGGCTCTGCCGTGAACCTCAAGGGTGCTGTGTGTCCAGGACTCACTGTGCGCGGCAGCCACTCAGAGGACGTTAGCCATTGTCTTTGTGATGTGAAAAAGTAGTGTTCTCATTCAAAGCCCTTAACATCAGGATTTTCTGGGGTTTTAAAATAGGAATGTTTAGCAACACTGAACAGCATGATCGGCCTGCACAAGGCCGTATTTCCCAGGGTCCTTTACGGTCCCTGCTGGGACTCACAGGCAGCCCAGGACTGCCCGGCCTGAGCGCCAGCACGGCCGCGCCCTGGGCTGTGGAGGCCTCCCCGGAGCGCGGCCCGCTCCCCGCTTCTCGCCTCTCCCCGTACAGTGACCCTTCTCGCTGTCCCTGGCGCCCACCGGGCCGCGGTGCCCTCCTTCGCGAGTGCCGTCTGGACGCCGCGGCCCCTTCGGCCCTCTGCGCCTCCTCTGCTGCGGCCTGGAGGCGGCGCGGCTCGTCAGCCCGGCCAGGTGCCCCCGACCGGCCCGCGGCTTCGGGGCACCGGCGGAGTCCACGCCTGCCCGCTGCCGAGCCGGCGTCGCGGGGCTGGGGTCGGGCTGGGCGACGCGCTTTGATCGCAGCTGGGTCGTTCCCTGCTCGCAGGTCAGGCTCGGTTCAATGTTCCTTCCAATCTGGAAAAGCGTAATTTCATTTGAAGGAAACATAATTGCTCTGATGAATATCTTCAGGGCCGAGGGTCTGTGGGCTTTGTGGAGGGCAGACGACGGTTACGGAGCAGCAGTGGCTGAGGGAAGAGTGTCAGTGGCTCAGAAACGTGAGACCGAGTTTCCCTGCAAACACGCAGGCGCTTCAGAGTTCACGAGGGAAAGTACTTGGACGGCGTGTAGTCAGCGCTTCATGGTTTTTTTGTATTTTTTTTTTTCAGACAGGGTCTCACTTTGTAGTTCAGGCTGGCCCTGAGCTCACTATGGAGCCCAGGCAAGCCTCGAACTCAGCAATCCTCCTGCCTCTGCCTCCGGAGTGCTGGGATGACAGGCGTGAGCCACCACGCCCGGCGCTTCATGGGCTTTTTCTGTTGCACTTTATTGACTTTATTTTTCTCCACGAAATGCTTCCGGGGTGACCTCGTCCCTGTGGTCGGGTGCCGGCGGGCAGGCCGCCATTGGTCGTGCGCACCCTGGGTGGGGTGACCTGGTCCACAGCGGCACGTCTCCTACCGAGTCAGATTTCCTGCCGACTGTGCTGCGGCATCGCAAAGGCCAAAAATACAAGCTCACTCTGCAGTCGAGGCAGAACTTCGGGTGCCGGTGCACCCTGGGGAGGCAAGTGCGGAGGGTCCCCGTGGGGACCGGTGAACCTCTTGTGCTCCAACAGCAAACGCCACGGTGGACACTGTGCGGGGGCATCACGGGGTCTGGCACGGTGGGCGAGCCCACCCTGAGCGTGGCAGAAGCAGTGGTGCAGACCAGGTCTGAATCTCCACTCGGCTGGCGTGGCAGTGGTTGTGGTGGGGCCAGCGGGCGAACCAGCTCGGTCCGGTCCAAGCGCGTCCAGATCCACAGGACAATTTTAGTGAGAAAAGGCAAAAGGAGTAGCTGGATTAAAGCTCTTGTACTTTGGCACCATTAGGTTAGTGTTAGTCTGCGAGGTTTATTGTGACAAATCACAATGTATGTAGTAACCATTAAAGCAATCATTTATAAAATAGAAATCAACAGAGTAGCACATTAAATTGTTTTTAGTGCTAAAAGGTATTAAAAGAGGAACAGAAGAATGAAAATATTGGAAACATACGGAAGACAGAAAAATGGTAAATGTAAATCCAACTATATCAATAATTGCATTAAATGTGAAAAGTATAAACATCCTGATCAAAAGCAGAGATAACTGGATCACAACGATGCCACTTTATATCAACCATAAAAAACACACTTTAGATTTAGAGACAGAAAAGCCTGAAAGGAAAGGAAGAAAAATGATGAATCAGGTAAACGGTAGCCACAAGAGCCCTGAGATGGTCCTGTAAACATCAGAACCACTTTTGAGAGTCTTGCTAAACTACTGAGGCTGGGCTCAGACTTGCCATCCTCCTGCCTCAGCCTCTGAAATAGCTGGGATTATATGTGTGCATCAGCATGCTTGGGTAAACTGGGCTATTTTAGAGTGCTCACACTGTTGGTACATCAGGAGAATGAGAGAGGGAGGGAGAGGGAGGGAGAGAGGGAGGGAGAGGGAGAGACAGAGAGAGAGGGAGGGAGAGGGAGAGAGAGAGGGAGGGAGGCCACCAGCAAACCCACCGCACCGCGGCCCTTAGAGTAGGTGCAGCCATCTCAGTGACCAAGGTCGCCCGCAGCGTTCGCCGTACTGGTAAAAGCCTGGAAGCTCACGGCCACCACTCTGAGCACCTGTCCTCATGTAGAGGCCAAAGGTGACTTGTGTTAATCTTGTGATGTCTCAGTACATTGGGTACTAAAATATTTATGTTTTTCTTTTCTGGAAGTGTGTGCATATTTTTTTTATTTTCTCTCTCCATATATATTCTCAAAACAAGCAAAAAATACCAGACTTTAAAGGAGAAATTGAGAATTTAGCAGTAGTTGGCTCCTGAAGGCTGGCTGCAATTCAAGTTGTAAGTCAGTACAGAGATCTGGGTGTTTCTCTGGGTTGTAGGTAACAAGAGGCAAATGAATCTCCCATTAACCTAATCAGCCCAAGCTGTTCGTATGTCAGGGCCATTGTATCTTGAGGGTCTACCGTACATGTCTTTTATTTTGCTCTTTATTTATACTTTGGGTTTTTCCTATAAGAAAAGCCATGTAGTAGCTGTGCTTGTGTGTCTGATTTATTTCACTGTTAACGTTATGGCCTCAAGGACCCTCCATTTCCACAAATGAGTCAAGCTGATCTTTCTTTATGGCAGAGTAGTGCTCCACTGTGTCCGAACAGCACATGTAAAGGACATACGGGCTGCTTCCAAGATTTGACTAATAGGAATTGTGCTACTGTAAACGTAGGATTTATACAGTTTGTCAGAAGGTGTACTGGACACAGCCACTGTGGACACAGTGTAACTGTTCCTCAGAAAATTAACAGAGAATTATCATCTGACCTAAGAGCTATGTTTCTGGGTATGTAACGACGAGGACTGAAACCACACCCTAAAGAGTATTTGTACGCCTCTGTCCCTGGCAGAGTAGTTCACGAGAATGAAACCACAGAAGAGCCCGAGTCCCCGGAAGTGACCAGACCAAGCGCCGTACAGCCCGAGACCGAGCACCGCTCGGCCGTCAGCGGTTCTGACATCACGCACCGGAACGAGCGTGACAACGCTGTGCTGAGTCAGGCCGAAGGCGACAAGCGCCGGGCCCTTGGGAGGCACAGGGCAGCCAGCTGAGAGGGGGAGGGGTGCGGCCCAGGGCTGGGCACGGGCGGCACCGGGACCCCTGCTCAGCGGGACAGGGTTCGTATCCTACATACAGGCCGCCTAGGGTGGTCCGAGGCACGGCGCTGGCCGCGTGGCACCCTGCATGGGCATGGGCCAGTGTGACAGCATGAATGGTGTGTGTTCACAGTGGCTAAGGGGGTGAGTTTCCTGTACATTTTAGCACCGCAGAGATAGTTCACAGCAGAAATCAGAGACAGGAAATACAGAGCAGTAGGGCCAGAGGGCAGGGTGCTGTCTACGTAGCTGCTCACGGAGCAGGGGTGAGCCAGCCGCCGGGGAAGAGGGAGCCAGGCAGAGTCTGGGTCAGGGTGGCCGGTGGCGCAGCGCGCTGAGGACACGGCGTCTTGGCCGAGCCTCTGCAAGGACACGCGTCACCGCGGAGGACTGTCCTCCGGGCGGCTCGGTGCTCAGCTCTGCCCAGTGCCATGCGGAAGAGGCGCAGAGCGGGACGCAGCAGGGAGGGGCCTACGCCGTGGGCACAGGGCTGCGGGGCAGCGGGCCGGGCCCTGAAGCAGAGCCTTCGTCACGGAGAGGCCTCTGCCTTTCTTTGCTTTCGTCACCCCACTAACCCACCTCTTAGAAACCCTGGTTTGCAAACGTCACGGCACTTCACGGGGCTGCACGCGCCTCGTCCTGGAAGCCTCCTCTGTGGGTTCGCCCCCCACCCGTCCTCCCTTCCCGCCCGCCGGCTGGCCGCAGGAGGTCGGAAACAGGAGGGCAGGGATCCTTCTGAGCGCGCACCTGCTTTAAGATTTGTTGTCCTTAAAACGAAAAGCTGCGGGGATTCACTCAGCTCCTTCCTCGTGGCTCCCCCGGGACCTGGCGATGCCTCGCGGAGAAGCTCAGCCTTCCGAGCACTTAAAAGTACTTATGTCAAATCCCTCCCGCGCCTCCGGCCTCCCCTCCCCCACGGCCTCGCTCCCAGGGGCGGGGCGCGTCTCCAGGCCTCCGCTCCGGCTGGGGGCACAGACAGACCTTTCCCCACCTCGCGCGTCTGCCTCGCAGGCTCGCCCGGCAGGCTGCTCGCCACAGCTTTAATTTCAATTTGCTGCCTGCCGGAGGGTCCTGCCGCGCCGCGAGCAGAGACCTCGGGGGTCGTGGATCCTCCGGCCTCTCCCCCGCCGGCTCTGCCCTCCTCCTCTTTCAGGGAAAAGCTGTGCTGGGAGAACATGTGGCCCAAGAGGAATACAATGAAGTTTTGATACTTCTTACAGTGCGCGTGATCATTTATTTTTTGAAATTAATGAGCCCGTTGTACCAGATCGCCACATTTGGAAAGTGTTCAGAGTCGGCGTGGGAAGCCCAGCAACTGGCGTTTGAGGGTCCCCGGAATGTGGTTACACTCGAGAGCATGAAATTGGAGTTTTGAAGTTTTACACTGTCATTTTTGTTCTGCTGGGGCCGACTATATTTACCTTTTTATTACAGAAACTTTCGGCACACACCACGAATGCACACTGCGGCTTCCAGTCCCCAGCGCCCAGCCCGTCACGCTGTCTCGTCCTCTCTGGGCCGGTCACTGTGCCCATTCAGAAGCAGAGCACCGGCCCGGAAGGCACCTCTTGCCCTGACCAGCTGTGCCCGCCGGCTCTGTGGGCTGGGAGTTCGCGGTGCTGTGCGGCTCGCTCGCCCTCTTCACCCGTGAATGATGCTTCTGTCGAGAGAGTCACCCGATTCTGCCTGATTCCCGGGAATGTGAGTCGTGTTTGCCGGCGGCTTGCTGTTTCCTTGATGCCTTCAACGTGTCCTTTTATTGAGTTGTCGCCGTGAGGCCCGCTCACCGCCTGTGCTCTCGTTCTTAAGTTCACCTTGTTCTACCACAGGCCCTCCCTTCTCCACTGTTTCTTTCTCTGCTTCCTCTCACCTTGCTTTCTCCCCCTCTCCTTCCTCACCTTCCTCTCCATCCTGCTCCTCCCCAGTGGCATGCTGTGGATTTGCGGTGGACGCCCAGACTTCCGTTCTGTGAACTGTCTCGTGGTGCGCACCTGACCGACTGTCTTCAGCTTCTCTGCATATCGTCCGGGCTGTGTCTGGTAGAGGAGGGAGCTGGCTGTTCCTAGAGTGAACAGGGAACGTGCTTAGGTAGCTAAACGGACTCGGACGCTGCGGGCAGCTGCCACGCCGCTCTGACATCTCGAGCTGGACCGACTGACGATTTCATTCAACAAACACTGCTTAGCTCTGACACCAGGCAGGGCCGTGGCAGGAGCGCAGGGCGGCCACGGGAGCTGGACAGAGGGCACGGAGGAGCCCGTGGCCCAGCTCCTCATGACTGGCGAGTCCTGGTTTCAGATCGTCACCTGAAGGGCACCTGTGCTAGGGCCGCCTCACACCCTCGCACAGCCGTCGCTGGGGACCCCCTCGAGCTCGCAGAGGCGCCCCAGGACGCGGCGGCTGGCGGCTCCGGGAGCACGCGGAGGTGGTCACGGGGAGGGCAGACGGCACTCTTGCACTTCGGGATCCGATCTTGTCATAAATTCCTGGTGGACTCCAAGCGGTATCGCAGGTGTGTTCATGCTGCTGAAGAGACTTAGCCAGCTCCCAAGCCAGATTCCTGTCAGGCTGTCAAGTGACACTGTCCCAGGTTACCACAGAAGTTCCCCAAGAGACCCCGGTTTGGACCCCAGCACTGTACGGAGACAAGGGACCCGCAGCTGCGAGCGTGTGCAGAGGACAGTCCTGCAGTAAACGCCCGCAGACTGCGGGATCAGCTCTGCTACTTCAACATGTTTTATTTTTTATTATTTTATTTTTTATTTCAAGCTTCAGGTTGCAACTTGGTGGCCCACTGCTCAGGCGCGCCGCACAGCCTGAACGACTGGCTCCGGAAGGCTGGGCGCTGGAGGGGGCAGGGTCCTGGCGCTAGGCTCCTGGGGAGGGTCGGCGCTAGGCCTGCAACCCCGGGGCAGAGGGCAGGGCTTTCCGAGGCCGGAAGTAGCCCCGCCCTCCTAGTTTTCATGTACTTCCTGCATAGGAGAGTGGGCAGGCGAGACAGAGGGAGACGCTGGGAAACACGGCCGGCCTCGGGTATCCCAGTGTCCTGTGCGTGCGAAAGAGGGCTGACGTGTGTCCTGGGCCACCTTGCCAGACTTCCCGCTGGTCTCGCTGGGCACCTGGTGCCTCCCGGAAGCCAGGCCGGACTGCTCATCCCCGAGCCTGGGCCCCAGCTGGGCCTCACAGAATCAGCAGCCGATGGGGGCGGGGAGCGCACCGCACGGGGCTCCCCGCGCTAAGTGCGACGGCGCCCTTGGGCCCGACTTCCGCTCTGCCGCAGGGCGGGCACGCACGCTGCAGCCTCGCGGACAGCGGGACCTCGCTGCTGAGCCGGCTGCGGCCCACGACCCCGGGCAGACGGCTGTGGCCGTGCTCCTCACCGATGCTGTGTGCAGGCGGAAGCAATCTTTCGCGGAATGCTTTTGTTTGTGAACTGAATTATGCTCGAACAGAAGTGTCTGTGGCCTGTACTTGATCATGAAGGAGTCACAGGGCGAGAGACTAGTCTCTGTCTCCGCTCTTGATGGCTTTTACCGCAGGTGTGCAGAAAGACACATGGAGCTGTAATTACTGGCGGCGGGACGCACGCTCTCACAGATGTGTCCTGGGAGGAAGGAGCCATTAACCCAGACGCGGAGGGGCCGCGTGACCTGACCTTGGGAAGGGCGCAGGGCGGCTGTCACTGTTGTCAGCTAGGAAGAACCAGAGGGAGGAAAGTGTGCAGCCCCCCTGGGGGAGGACAGGGTCCCCGCAGCGGCTGAGGGTCGAGATGGAAGAGCGGCCAGAGGGGCCCGGGCGCAGGGCAGGGCAGGGACCCTCCCTTCACGTCACCAGGCGCGCTTCCCAGAGCCGGGCTCCGAGGGCCGTTCTCTGCGGCTGCGCCTCACGGTGCCCGGCTGTTCTGCGGGCAGTCCTCCCGGCGCTCCACAAGGCGGTGCCCTCCAGGGCTGCCCCAGCGTGTGGTCCCAGAGCCCGGAGCAGGGCAGAACCTCACCAGGGGCCCGGCAGCCACCGGGACAGCGCCCCACTCTGGCGACGAGCCACAGGGCCCGACAGTGGAGGGGGCCAAAGCCATCTCAGCCAGGACTGGGCCGACTGTCTGCGCCTGACGAGGAGCTGTGGACTGTGCTGGAGAGGCAGATCTAGGACTCAGATCAGCCTTCGCGTCCTGTAATCCCCACACTCAGGAGGCTGAGGCAGGAGGATCATGCGAGGCCAGCCTGAATTACTTAGCCAGACTCTGACTCAAGAAACGAAAACAAAGAGAAATCAGTCATTACAAATCATTTTCCTAGTGATACTGCGTGGACATGGAGTCGCTAAA
Source organism: Thryonomys swinderianus (assembly GCA_004025085.1). Classification (NCBI taxonomy): domain Eukaryota; kingdom Metazoa; phylum Chordata; class Mammalia; order Rodentia; family Thryonomyidae; genus Thryonomys; species Thryonomys swinderianus. The sequence goes on from PVIC010013131.1 coordinate 15,479, forward strand.
GAAGTCAATATGAGAAGTGCATCAGACAGAGTAAGTACTGACCGGTGTAACTTAAGCCGAAGAGCCCAGCTCTAACTTCCTGTCTGCACCCAGCCCTGCTGCCTAAATGGCGTCCTGACAGCCCTGAGGACACACACCTGCCTTGGCCACAGCCTGCCGGGCGGCCTGGAGCTCTGTCACCCAGATACGCTAATCGGACTGGATGAAAGGCTGTCAGCTGCAGGGCAGGAAAAGCCCCTCCTTGACCAAAGCCATTAAACCGCAATTAGACTATGGGAGGGAAGGTGCAGGCGAGCTGTGGGGCCCGGCCGGCTGCAACCAGACCCTGGACAGCTGGGACACAGGCTGGGCCCTCAGACGCCCGTCTCACCGCTGCACACACCTCGCCCTGTGGCTGGGCACAGAGGGCCCTGCGTGACAGCCCGGGAGGCCCCATGGTGGAGGTGCGCAGGCCCACCGTGGGTGGCAGCCGTAAGCTCCCAGGGCACCGTTTGCCCTTCCATGGGGGGAGGGCAGGGCCGAGGCACAGGCCGGATCCCCGAGCCCCACACGTGTACACACGTGTCACCCGTCAGCGTCACGCCAAGCTCTAAAGAGGAGGACACCCTAACAACTGGGGCAAGACAAGGCGAGCCCTTCAGGGTGGCGCAGGCGCAGCAGCCAGAGCAAGCAGCCGCGCGGGCGGGGGCTGGGGCTGCGGCCCTGCTGTGCCCGGCGGGAAGCGGCCACCGTCGTCCCTGGCAGTTCTGAGCACGCGGACAGCAGGGATGTCCTGTGCCTTCTGGGCCCTCAGAGGTGGAGCCCCACCCAGCTCCTTTCTCACAAGCCCTGACTTGGGGCGTCTTAGGTTTCCCCTCGGGATGACCCGGCCAGCACCTTCGGAACCATCAATGCCACCTGCGGCCATGGCGCCGGGAGGCTGATGGCGCTGGCCCACAGGGAGCTTCGCGGCCGCCACCCACCTCCGTGTCAGGACAGGCTGCCAGTGGCCTCTCGGGGCTGGAGCCCAGGAGCAGGCAGTGGCTTAACAGAGGGGTCAGTGGCAGCGCGTCTTTTACTCTAATATTCTTAAAATTGAAGTAGCCACACTATTTTAGATCTTAAGTAACTGTGGCTTAAAAATGTCTCTCACTGATCTACAATAATTGAATTCATCCGTACGTGGAATCATGCCATCAGCATTTCCACCCCTAAAGCACCATGCTGGGCTCTGGGCATCTCCAGCCTCTTCTAGTTATCTTGAAGCCTATGGCCAATAGTTGCGTTAGCCTGAGCCCATTAGCTGACCTTCCTGGCTGTGCTGTGTACCTCTCGCCGAACTCTCTCTCCCTCCGTCCAGGCTGCTCCAGCCCGAGAGACCCGGGGCCTCCCAGGGACAGCCGCCCGCAGCCGTCCCATCTCGTTGCGCGTGGCTGACCCGCCTGCCCCACTGTGCCACGGTGTTGCTGCGGCTGGGTGACCCAGGCAGCATCTGGGGCCACACTACACGCTCTGCTGAGCTCAGCCAGACTAACTTCCTGGGATCAGTTGCAGAAACTGGGGCCTGACCGGAAGGAGGCACACAGGTGTAATCAGCGGAAACGGAGGGCACCTTGGCCAGAGGAAGGAACTGTGCCCTCGCGTGAGCATCCTGGGTTACTCTACCCACATTAATTTTTTACGAGAAAATCAATTTTGCCTCATATTTGGGCTTTTAGAAGGAGAAGTCTTCCCTCCTTCCTTCGTGAAGACACACCCCTGCCCTGCTGATTGCACCAGGTGTGTCAGCCCAGGGCAAAAAGGAAACAGGCCCTTCTGCTGACCTGGCAGTGCAGATTCCAGGCTGGGGCAGCACAGTCCTCGGCCAGCACCGGGTGCTGGGCACCGGGCCTCCCTCTGCGCTGACTGTGTGCCTCCTGCCCCACAGTTCATTGTGGAAATCGGTCTACATTTCACTGCTAAGGCTCAGCCTGGAGGGTGCAGATTTATCGCAGGATGTTTGCAGGGTCAGCATCCGCTCCTGCATCCGCGCGTGGGTCACCCTGGTCCCTGCTAAGCTACCCGTCTGCATTTGCTGTGTGCAGCACCGTCCTGCCTGTCAGGTGTGCATGGGTCTCTCCCGATGGGGCGTGGGGCTGTGCACGAGTGTGTGTGTGCGTGCGTGCGCGCGTGTAAATTGCTCTGGCTCCTCCCCTTGTTTTCATAGTTGCTTTTGCCCTGCATGCACCTTTATTCTTCATATACTTTCAGCAGAAGTTTATGAAGTACCTTTTTAAAATGCCAGCAGGGCTTGTAATGAAGACTGTGTTAAATTTGTGGATTAATTAGGAGGAGAATTAATGCATTATAACAGTTGCTTGTGCACTAAGGACTTAGGCCTCTATTTAATCAGGTTTTTTAGGTTCTGTATTATAATGTTGATGTTCTCTTCAGAGGCCTTGTTTGCTTTGAGCTAAATTATATCTTGAATGTTTGATTAACTTTTTGTAAGTAATTTTATGTTTGAAAATTATATTTTCTAATTGATTATTGATAGTTTGGGCAAATGAAATCCATTTTGCACCTCAGATTTGGTATTAGTTCTAAGAAGCTGGCTGCTAACTCTGCTTTGCCCTGTGCAGATGACTTTCAGTGTGAGCAAGTCCCCTTATTCACAAAGCAGGAAAGGACGGTGTGGGAAAGGGCCTCAAATGCAAGATCCTCTTCAATGAGCCCTCTCTCTTGGTTGTCATGGTATTTTATATTCGCTATTAAATGTTGCAAAGTGAAATAAAAATTTCAATTATTAGCATAAACTTTACCATTTATTTTCATGCTGTGCCAAGCAGTTTGAAGTGCAAGAATAGGAGCATTTAACTTGTGTCCAGAATGGCACCGTTTATGCTCAGAGGGCGCCTGTCGCCATAGCGGGGGAGGTGGAGCAGGACAAGCCCCACTTCTGTGTTTATTTGCTCCCGAACAAGGGTCTCCCTGAGCTGCCCAGGCTGGACTTGGGCTCGAAGCCCTCCTGCCTCAGCCTTAGGGTGGCTGCGCCTGGCTGTCCGCTCTCACTGCTGGGTATGTGCTGAACCTTCTCCTAACAGCCTGTCTCCTGCTCCCTGCAGTGCGAGGACGAGCAGCCTGGGAAGGGCGCCCCGACTCTCTCCTGCCTTTCTGGGGTGCCGCACTCCTGCCAGCAGGGGCTGCGCACCCGGGAGCTTCGGGAGCGGCAGAGACCGGTCTCCGCCGTGGTCGCCCTCTTTCTGGCACACTACCGCCTCCCGTCTGCCTGCCAAGGAAGTCTGGGTTTGCATTACAAGCACGTTCTTTGAATTCAGGTTCCTACTTAGCTGGCAGCGCAGCAAGACATCATCTGAAAATACGAAATAAACCTGGGGATGTAGTCGGTGTGGCGGAGCCCCTGCTTAGATCCTCAGAGGACACTAAGCTAATCCAAAAATTCCCGCAGGCTTTGCGCTTGCTCGGGGTACCTGAGCCTGGCCGCGAGCGACCGCGCCCGCTCCTGTGGGCTCTGCGTGGCGATGCGTGGCCGGAGGGGCGCAGGCCGCGGCGCCACCTGCAGAGCCGAGGCGAGGACGGGCCCCGCCGCGCCAGGACCCGGGACTGCCGGGAGCCCGCGGAGAGCAGCTCAGCCGCGTCCAGCTCGGGACCCCCCCCGTGCGTTCGTGACGCTAACCTTTCGTTTCAGCCGCCATGGGTATGATCTCTCTCTCACCTCCTTTTCTAATTGACCATTTTAAATAAACCACTTGGGACTTTGAGGCGTCTACATTTCTTATATTCTCAGGACTTATTTTTATTTGAATATCTTATTAATTTTTTAAAGTATAAATTTATATTAAAAGTTTTCTCAAATCCTCATGCCCAAGCCTATGTTTACTCATCCTTATGGTTAAGTGACAGTACCCTTTGAATGTAAAATTTAAGATTCTGGGTTATTTCCTTTTTAAAAATACGTTTTTTATCCTTTTAAAAAAGAGTCCATGTTACCAACAAGGTCGGTCCCGTAAATCTGATTCTTTTTCTGGGGTAGGTTATTTGTTTTTCTGACTCTTGAAACATTTTGAATCCTCTCATTTCCTTTGAAATTCTTAGAATTTATTATAATGTATTTAGGCATGGAATAAGCCTTCTAAAACAAATCCTTTCATTGTTCATTAGTTCTGGAAAATTCATGATGATTATGACGAATCCCCTCCGTTTATTTCTTTTATCTTATCGCTCCCCATCGCCAGCCAGAGCTTCATCTATCCTATCATTGATTCCACCCGTCAGAATCTCTCCTTCGGCCGTGGTGCTTTTTGTAGCTGGCATCTCCTCTGGGCGTTGTGTGACTCCGTGTCGGGCCTGGTCGCACCTCAGTCCCCCGCGCGGCCCGTCCGGCGGGGTCGCCCTCAGCATCGTGCTTCGGGGTCCTTTCTCTTCTGCTCCCTCTCTGGGAGTGGGCGGGTGCCTCGGGCACCTCCCAGGCGCCTGCTGCCCGGCCAGCAGGAAGAGCGGGAAAGGGGCCCACCTGGGCAGTGCTTGGCTCCCTCGTGGCTTCCTTTGCGGGTACTCTGCCCAGCGGCCCCGGCCGAACCGTCTTCCACCACCCTCGGAGCTGCGCGTTTCTCAGGTTGGGTGTCCACGGGGGAGGGGTGCAGGGTGAGTGCGCAGCGTGGGCCCACCAGCCCCAAGACCCTTCCTCCCCTCCTGAGGGTGAGGCGACGGCCGGGACGGGGTTGCCCATCTGGGTCACAAGGGGTCCAGTGATTGTGCCAGGCCAGAGGAGGCCTGGAAATCTCTTCTGAAAATCAGCCCTCGCCGCCGCTCTCCGTGGCTCTTCTCAGGAGCCGTGGGCACCAGCGCTGTCGTCCACACACAGGTAGCGGAAGGTTTTGTTTCCCCCGTGTTTCCTTATTTTACGTCTGTTCCGATTTCCCGGAACAGGCTCCCTGTTGACCCCTGAGGCGAGCGGGCCAGGAGCCCGTGCTGGCGCGCCCTCTACTGGGGGAAGCGCGTCCCGAGTTGATCTTTGTCTCTATTTTCTTCAACTTTTTCATTGTGTTAAAGTATACACAACTCAAAGTTTACCACTTTTGCCATTTTGAGATCTGCGGCATTAAGAACATTTCCATTTTTGTGAAAACTCTATGTATTTATACCCTATGCATCTTGACAAGATTTCTGAATGTCAGTCCCTTACAGTTGTTCATAGTAACCGCGTTTGTCTTCTAAGACTTACTATAGAGCATTTTAATCTTATTCAACTGTCTTCCCAGAGCCCTCTAAGTAAGTAATAGGGTAATATTTCTTTTTAAATACACTTCTTCCCCCTGGATTGTTCCCCTTTCTCCTGTTCTGTTTATTTTTCTGGATGTGTCTCTTTCATGATGAATATTCTCTTCATTGTTTTGTGATTTTTGTCTCTTTGTTATCTATAAAAATGGAGAACTGAACTATTAAAAATTCAAATTTTGGGCCGGAGATTTACCTCGGTGGTTCCAGTGCTGCCTCACAAGTGCAAGGTCCCTGGTTCGATCCCCAGTAACTGTATACAATACCGGGCGTGGTGGCTCAGGCCCACCAGCCATCAGTACCACATACCACAGGGCCAGGCGTGGTGGCTCACGCCTGTCATCCCAGCACTCGGGAGGCAGAGGCAGGGGGATTGCTGAGTTTGAGGCTTGCCTGAGCTACATAATGAGCTCAGGGCCAGCCTGAACTACAAAACAAGACCCTGTCTCAAAAACAAAAAAATTTTTTTTAAATGAATGTAACAGAGACAGTTCAAGTTGAAACAGAAAATTAATAATTGTATGTATGATGATGTGCATAATCTCAAGCCAGCTAGTAATTATATTCAATATAAATGGACTAAATGTCTCAAATACAAGTGTAAGATTTTGACTAGATATGAAAAATAATTGTTTTCATCACAAACTTTCTATTGTAGCTCTGAGGACAGAGCAGCTAAATCGCAGATAACAGTTTTTCCTGTAGATGAAACACAGTGCCGGTTCTGCACTGCTCGACAAAGGACTGCAGAACATGGAAAAGAAATTCTTCAGTTTTTTTCTCTCTCTACAATTGTAGTAATTAAAATTTTGTTGGCTTCACCAACACTCCTGTCCAGTGTTTTTCTAATACACACAGGTTTTGAGGTCGAAATGTAGACTCGCACCAACTTTTACATTCAAGTGTATAAACTCCCAACAGTGAGGCTGTTGATAAAGAGCTAAAAATCGCTGTTTACTGGGGCGAAACGAGAGGCTGGACAGAGCTGAGCCCAGCAGCCCGCCTGGCGGCCCCGGGGTTGTCCTCCGGGTCGTAGGTGGGTCACTCTGTGGGAGACAGAGGCGGCAACACGCAAGGCCGGGAGGGTGCAGAGCGGTGTGTTCCGTGCAAGGGGCCAGCGCGGACAGTGTCAGAGAATAAGAAAGAAGAGCTAGCCAGGGACAGGCACTCATGGCCGAGACCTCCAGACGGTGAGGGTTTGAGATCGGGCCAGGGAGGAGACGCGATCTGAATCCTCAGGACAAGTTCGCTGCAGAGGGCGTAGCTGGGCCGGGACTGACATGCGCGACCAAGAAGCCTGCCCCACCATGAAGCGCTTGGGGAAGGCGTTTCTCTTCCCATCCTTCTGGGTGCTCTGTGCCCCGGGGCTCTCAGGACGCCCGTCTGCAGATCTGTGAACTGAGGCTCGTAGCTTCTGTCTCTACACCGTCAGCAGAGTCTGGGTGCACCAGCCCTGCGCCCCACGGACATACGCGCCCCCGGGGAACGGGACCCTTATCAGCAAGCGCATGAACACAGAGCTGGCAGCTTCTTGCAGGCCGTTTTGGCACACTGTTAGGAACAGTGGACAACAGACAAATGAGCCTCCGGGTGCAGAATCACCCGCAGGAAGCGTCCGCCTGGAGGGAGGCCACAGGGACTGCGTGGGAGGCCAAGGGAGGACGGCGAAGGGTCGGCAGCAGGGAGAGAGTAAGCGCAGCGGGGCTGCCTTGGGAGGGCCCTTCCTGTGAGCCCTGTCCCGGGAAGGTCAAGCACAGACTGTCCGCGGCGCAGCCCGGCCCTGCCGTCTGGCCCGGTCCTCATCTGTGGCGCTTTCTCCGCCCAGCGCCCAGAGCACCCAAGTGGCATTCCATGCAGCCAACTGGAGAGGACTTCTGGGTTTTCCCGTGTGGTTTGTTTACTGGGTTCCGGCCGGTTTAATCTTATCAGCTCTGCTTGGAGCAGCCTTCCTGCGGGCGTCTCCGGCAGACAGTTCCCCACTCCCAGCTACCTCATTAGTGTCAGGATCTGGAGGGAGCGGGGCAGGCAGGGAAGAGGCCGGGCGGGGAGAGCAAGGGGGCGGCCTCCGCGAGCTCCCTCCCTGTTCTCATTTCCTGTTTTCCCTCTCACTTCCAGTCCCTCAGTGAAAGGCAGCAAAAGGCCCTTCACAGAACGTGCCCAAAGCCTAGATCGGCGGAGAGCCCTGGAGACCCCGGAACCCAGTGCTCCGGGCCGTGTGCTGTGCGCCCACCAAGACCCACCTCGGGGTGAGAGAGGCCGGGGTCAGCCCCGTGGGAGGCGCAGGCACACTCAGCCCGCTGGTGCCCGGTGCGACCAGGCGCAGAGGAGTGAAGTCACCGGCCCTGAAGCACACGCACCCTGGGGGAGGGGCCGGGATTCGAACTCGGCCACGGACGCCGGCAGCGAGGTCCCGACACCGCAGCTCACGGCCACCCCGGGCCAAACAAGGATGTCGTCCTCGGCACTTAAAATAAGGAAAGGAACCACGACGGCCTTGGGGAAAATAGTTAAATGCATTAACGTGTCACTCATGGTTTTTTTTTTTCTTTTTGAGACAGGGTCTCGCTTTGTAGTGCAGGCTGGCTCTGAGCTCACTATGCAGCCCAGGCAAGCCTCGAACTCAGCAATCCTCCTGTCTCTGCCTCCCGAGTGCTGGGATGACAGGCGGGAGCCACCACGCCTGGCTGTCACTCATGTTTTGAAGGCCTCAAAATCCACGTTTTAAAAATAGTTCAGGGGAAGAGAGAAATACAAAGGCATACACTGACTGGTTGTTTCCAGGTAGCAAACTCAGCGGCCGATCTTACTTTCTTCTTTCCACTTTTACATATTTGCTGGCTTTTGAAAGGCAATCTACACATGATGCTTATAATAAAGAATTTCATGGTGTGGGGAGTTGAGGGGGTGAACCTTCCCTCCACCCACCTCGCAGCCTGCCGGCTGCTCTCCAGGCTGGCGGCTCACCTGGGGACGCCCCGTCCTCCTTGGGGTTCCCTGTTCTGCAAACCCCTTCACTCTGAAGGGCGCCCAGTGGGACCCTGGGATGGGCAGGCCCCCTCCAGTGGGGTCTGTGCCCTTGATTGCCAGGCGGCGAGGTCTGGATCTGTGTATCCGATTTCCTCCCTCGGGGCCAGGCCGGACCTGGAGACCGAGTAAGGTAACGGGGAAGATGGTTGGGGGGGTCTGACACATCAGGGACTCGAGACAACATATTCACATTTGAGTGCGAAGAAAAGAATACGGAGGTGTTTTTTGTTTGTTTGTTTTGCGGTACCAGGGATGAAACTCGGGCCCTTGTGCACCCAAGATTGGTGCAGTGCCAGCTGAGCTAAATCCCCAGCCCTTAGGGAGCGTTCTTAACAAGAGAAGTTTCTACACACACTCGCTCCCTCGGGCACAGGGGTCCGGTGGTGATACGCCGCCATGTCCTCTGTACACCGATGGCCGTTCAGCTGAGGAGGCCCCATCCCAGGCCCGACCAGTGTCTTTCTCAGAGACCGACCAAGGGTCACTGAGCCCCCTGGGTTAGGGGTGCGTGATGCAAAGCCTGGCGATGCAGTCAGGTGCCCCCTCCGTGCCCCCCCGGGACTCCAGTAGAGACCTCTGTGGCCCAGGCAGGTGCAGCTGGACCGCAGCGTTCCAGGCCCGGACACCGTTGCAGGGCTCACACGCTTCTTTAAAAGGCAGAGGACGGCAGAGGGAGGCGACGGAGGGAGGCTCGAGGCTGGCTTGGGGCTGCGACTCTTGGCTCTGAGACGACTTCCCAGAAATGGCCCCCGTCTGCTCTTTCCAGGGCTCTCTGGCCCCGCATCAGCTTGGCGACATCTTGGGATGGAGAGAGCTGTACGCTGTACATGTGTGAGCCCGGACGGACTGGCACAGGTCTGGGTCCAGGGCGGCCCGTGACCTCGGTCAGGCTTGGCAGGTGTGAGCCCGCTCCCCCTCCAGCAGGCAGCCAGGACCCTAAGTCCTCGGGGCCTGTGGGGCCCAGAGGCATAAATCACCAGTGCCCGAGTCAGAGATCACGCGGAATCATGTGCTTCTATTCACAGATCTTCGTAAATGCTGCAGGTGCGGCGGGCGTGTGTTTGAAGTGTGGCTTCATCGCCCCCTCTCCAAATCCTCATAATCCAGCCTCGTAAAAGTCCCATCACGGATGGAGGAGGCCGTGGGGATCCCTGCAGGCACCGCCCCTCGGCACCCGCTGCCCTGGAGGTGTGGGTGTCAGGATTGGTGCCAGGGACGCCCAAGCCGGGGCCGGAGGGACGGGGAGCCAGAGGGGCGGGACTGCGCCCCCTCCTCAGCATCTTGGGGAAGAAGGATGGCCCAGTCTTAACCACGTATTCCTGGGAGCCATCTTACTTTAACAGCTTAATTAAAATATCTCAGTTGCCCTCACCTCCACCCTGAGTTTCTCAGCGGGGCCGCGGAGGACAAAGCCACCACCACTGTCCCTAGGTGTCTTTCCTTCTCCTCTGTGTCCTGTGGAAACTTTGCCCTCCGTGGCCGTCTGACCGGTGAGCCCTTCCTCAGTTCTGGGGCTGACTGAGGGGCTGCCTTCCGTCCCATAATGCTTTGCGGTGCCCTAGCTGAGCATGACTTATATCTGGTTCTCTCACTATGGTTCCTCATTTATTGAGCTACATTACTTACGACCTGGGTACCAGGACCTGGGCTGGGCGCTAAACGTACAAGTGGGAATAAGGCTGGGTGCCTGGCGCTGGGGACGTCACGGTGATGTGAGCGGCACAGCGCGGGGGGATGCTGGGGCGTCACCCACAATACGCACCATGTGACAGACCACGTAGGACGAGCTGTGCGGCCGGAGGCAGGAGCCAGGGGGCTGTGAAACTTTGGGAACTGCCTCGCTGGGCACCGGGGGCCTGGGCCCCTCCGCCTGTGTGGCAAGGGCTGCAGCTGGCAGCTGCGCTGGGAGGTGCCAGGCTGGAGTCTCAGCTGAGCCTCCGCGGGACGTGTGACCGATGGCGGGCCCTGGACGTTCTGTCCTCAGTGCTCATAAATTAAATGACTGTGATTAGTCGGCCTGACCTTCCTCCAGCTGCAAACGAGGACATGGAGTGGGACCAGCTGGAGCCCGTAGGGCTGATTAGGGGCGCTGCCCGCTGTGAGTGCTGCTGGCACGGGGAGCCAGGGGGCTTAACCTCAGGCCGGGAAACCCAACACCCCCCAGACCGCCGAGGACCGGAGGTGGCGCTGCCTCTCCCTCCTCCCGAGAGCCGGGCCGTGGCTGCCGGAGACCGCCGGGCCCAGGACTTGAGCTAACCACAGCGCACCCTTAGGCCCCCTGCTCGATCTGTTCTACACGAAACACTCTCCCAGTAGCTTGTCCTGCTCCACCAGCAGCTTCCCCAGCTGGACCCAGCCCAGGCGGCACCTGTCGCTGTGGTGGGTGGTTTCCGAGAGGTGCGGTCACTCAGACCCTCTCCCGGCCTTGACGGCCGTGGTCAGGAACGAGCAGGAGCTGTCAGCCGAGTCTGAGCCGCGAGACGTAAGTGCCAGGGCTCCAGGCAGCTTTGTGCCGGACCACGGTGCTAAAGATCACAGTTAGTCAGCTGCTGGAAGGACTGGAGTGCACAGAAGGGTCTGGATACACAAGAATGCACTTGGACAACGGCTATTCACCTCCGCACCTGAAGCATGCCAAGGGCCTGAGCTCAGCCACAGGCCTGGGAGAGAAAGGTGGGGGCGGGGAGTTTCCAAGGAGACCCGATGGTGCTTGTCTTCTCACAGTTAAGTGTGCGCTGATGGAAGTGTGTTTGGTGAAATTTGCGATTCCCCTTCCCACGCGGATGGGTGTTTTGGGGATTGGTCAGGAGGGATGAGAAGAGAGACCCCACTTGGCCTCCAAGAAGAAAGCAGTGGCCCTGGGCAGGAACAGGGCAGATCCTGGGCCGAGCCTGCCCCGGGCCACACCGTGCTTACCACACAGCGGTACCAGTGCCGGTGTCAGTCTCGCCCCGTGGCTGGGTGGCATGAGGTGTGCGGGGCGTGGAGCGGCACAGCTGGCTGGCACTGGGCACCAGCTTCTCACAGGCTGGACAGGACAGTGTCTCTGGTCTGTTTCTGTGAAAGAAGCTTTGGTTCTGCCCTCGGGACTGAACTGGGCTTCTCCCCGTGGCAGGGCATTGTCAGCTGTGAGCTGTCCTGTCTGAAATCCTGCTCCTCGGACGGGGGCCGAGGTGCAGCCACATTGGGCCAGCCCTCAGCCACTTCACCATTTCCTCCAGTTCTTTCTGGCCGCAGAACTGTCTGTGTCCCCAGGGAGGCAGGCGTTTTTAGTTCAGAGTTTGTAATCTAACTTGACTTTTCAGTATTTATAAATACAGTGCCTTGATTAAAATGAGTTAAAGTTTTTAAATGGCAGCAAGTGCCAACCTGCTACTCCTCCCTAAACTGAAGGTGGACGGACAGACAGACAGAAGGACAGGCAGACGGCACTGGGACTGCACACCTATCCACAATATAAAACTCCTCTTGACTGTTCCCTTTCCCCACTACGATACCTAGCACCGGTACTTACTCCTGGTCTGGAGATCCCTTTTGCTGGCAGATCCTTCCGGGCCGCCTGTCCCGGGGGGTCACCCCGCCATTCCTCCCTGGTGAAGGGGCGCCGGCCGGCGGTGTCCCTGGGAGCTGCGTGGCCGTCCTGGAGTTGGTCGCTGTGGCTCTCGCGGGAGGCCGGGCTGCTGTCCTGTGGGGGAGACGGCTCCTCTCGGGGCTTCCGTGTCCCCGGGGCGTTCTTTGAAAACCATGCTTGTCCCCTGGGGACCCCCCAGCCCGATTATAACCTTTCTGTCGGAAAATGTGCCTGGAGCACTGGGCCGTGTTATCACTGGAGGACAGAGGAGGGATTCTCTGGTCTCTGGCGGTGCTCCCTTAGGGTTCCCGTGTGCCTGAGTTTTCTCTGAAATAAAGAAACAACCAAAGAGAAAAGTCAAAACAGTGCACACTGCTCACTACAAAGCCCGGTGAGTGTTCGCCGGGTGCCCTTCGGTCCCCCTGCGTGGCCTCCTTTGCCTTGAGGCCGAGGGCCGGCAGGTCTGACGCGCTCCATCTGGAGGCCTCCACCCAGCCCCAGAGCCCTGGGCTCTTTCCGGCAGCTCGAGCGCTAATGACAGGCTTGGAGCCTGGGAGCCCAGCTGCTCGGCCCCTCCAGGCCCTCGGGAGAGCGCGGTGGGACAGCCACCCTCACGGGCAGACTCCCGGGGAGGGTATCAGGTGCCAGGAGCGAGGGGACACCAGGAAAGAGGTGGGGGGCGGGGGGTGCTTCCCGCTTCCGACAGCGGCCTGTGCGGCCTCTCTGTCTCCAGCCATACGCAGGCGAGCCCGACCTCTGCGTCCACACCTAAGGGGAGAAAGCCAGTCTGAGCCCTTAAGATTTGTGTATATAGTATGATTATGTATCTATCTACAATATAGGTAAGAATCTATCCTAAATTAACCTCTGACTTCACTGGAAAACCTTAGTTATTAATTCATTCAAACTCTTCATTTTTCAAGGGAAATTCACTGAAATGTGTCAGTTCAGGCAGATAGTCTGGCATCTGGCTACAAAGTAACCTGCGTGAGACCCATGCCCCTGTGGCATGGTGATGAAATCTCCTACCAAATCACCATGTCTTCTATTTTCTATCTGCCCACTTGGTCTTAAAGTTTCTTCCCCCTGTCACTCCTGCAATCTTTTTTTTTTTTTTTGAGACAGGGTCTCGCTTTGTAGTTCAGGCTGGCCCTGGGCTCACTATGGTGCCCAGGCAAGCCTCGAACTCAGCAATCCTCCTGTCTCTGCCTCCCGAGTGCTGGGATGACAGGCGTGAGCCACCACGCCCGGCACTGTGGTATATGGTATTGATGGCTGGTGGGCGTGAGTCTCCACGCCCAGCATTGTATGTGGTTACTGGGGATCGAACTCAGGATCTTGCGCTTGCGAGGCAGGTGCTGGAATCACTGAGCTAAATCTCTGGCCCCACTCCTGCCATCTTGATCATTTTAAACATACTGAAATTTCCCGAGTCTGTCAAGGTGGCCCTGTGCCCACTACATGCCCGTTGGTTCCTCTCTTCCCCTGTTTTGGAAGTTGTTACAATCTATATTTCTGGTCTTTAAAAAGCTGGACACTAGCATGCATATTTAACATGGTAAGATTAATCAAATAGCCTTACTTTCATTCCAGATACCTTACAAAATTTTTTAACTCCAATCATATTTCCATCCAACTTGTAGTCTAGTGTTTCACAGATATTTTCATTCTTCTTTCACTGAGGTTCATTTTATAGAGAATGCACAGATTTTAAGTATAGAATTCCATATATTTTTGTCAAACACTGTCCATCAACATTGGCGTGAGAGTAGCTTCCACGCCAAATCAAGATAAGAAATATATGTCCATTATGTTTCCCTTCCTTGTTCAGTTAATTCTCCCCTTTCCTGTCACCAGGAAGCTGTTACATTTCGCTCACTTTCACTTTGCCCGCCCTCCTCTGAAGCCTCAGATAGATGGAACAATACCACGTTATTCTGCATGTATGAGTTTCTTTGCTCAAATGAGCCCTAAAACTCATTCACATTCTGGCATATATCAGCAGTGTAATGGTTTTCTTTTTTATTGAATTCTTTATTGTACATTTTATAGACAGCTCACAATCACACTCAACATTGGGGAATTTGTACCAGGATATGACAGAAGTTAATTCTCATTTTTACCCATATCCCTTCCCACCCACAACCCCCCACCCTTATATACATGCTATTTCTTTTTCTTTCCAAAGTGTAATGGTTTTCTAAGTGTGTTTCTGGAAGTCCTCAAACCCTTTGGGATCTCTGTGAGGTCACGAGTATTTTTATAATTAACAAATGCACTATGGACATTTATATTTTTCAGCAGCATACAGAATAGTTTCCCCAAGGGTACATCAATTTGACATTACACCAGACTGAATGAAGAAGCAGATACGGAATCCAATTTTTCTTAAATTATACCTTAACAAGATCCTAAAAAAATATCACTTTTCTCATTACATTTCTTGTTTTGACAAGTGTAATTATTTTCATAAAAATTCAGTTAACATGTTGTAAAATTATTGTTATTTTTAAATGAACAAGTGAAGAAATTTTTGAGTTGCTTAATTTTAATTTCTAATATGGTAAATAATAGCTATAAACCATGTTTCAAACACCCCTCTGGGTTTCTCAATAACTTGTAAGTGTAGAAAGTGATCTTGAGGCCAAAAAGATCATGACTGTAGTGGTTTTCGTTTTGTTTTGGAGACTGGATCTTGTTACATTGCATAATTGCCTCAGTCTGGACTCAAACTTTCTATCCTCCTGCCTCAGCCTCCCAGAGGGCTGGCATTACAGGTGTTCACCACCATGCCACCTGCAGTTCATTCTTTCTTATGGTGACTGCCTTTCTTTTTTTTTTTTTTTTTTTTGAAACAGGGTCTCGCTTTGTAGTTGAGGCTGGCCCTGAGCTCACTGTGTAGCCCAGGCAAGCCTCAAACTCAGCAATCCTCCTGCCTCTGCCTCCCAAGTGCTGGGATGACACCATGCCCGGCACTGTGGTATGTGGTATTGATGGCTGGTGGGCGTGAGTCACCACGCCCAGCACTGTATGTGGTTACCAGGGGTCAAACTCGGGACCTCACGCTTGCGAGGCAGGCGCCAGAACCACTGAGCTAACCCTCCGGCCCTTGTACGCGTCTTTTGATGAATGGATAGTTTCCCTGCTGTAGACAAACCCTGAAGCGTGTGGTCGGTCCACGGCGGGGCCGGCGCTGGGCGTCTCCGGCTCCCAGGCGAGCCCCACACTCCGCACGGCCGGAAGCGGCCCCACCCGCCCCTGCTGGCTTTGCAGCTTGTACCTCTCTGACCGGTGGTCCTGCTCCTCCTGCGGTCGGTTTGCGCTTCTCTGGTACCTGTCGATACCTAGCAGAAACCGAGCTAAAGGTGGCACTTTCTGTACACGCATTAGCCACTTACATGTTTTCATTGGTAAAACGCCACCCTTAGATTTTCAGGCACGTTTTGTTGATCTAATTAGGAGTTTGTTCGGAAAGTATTTTCTCCAAGTTTGTGGTTTGCTTTTCTTTCTCTTATTTCATGATATCTTTGTATTAGCAAAAGTTTTCTGCTTGAATACGGTGTAATCAGCCAAATGTGCTTTTGTCCCTTGTTGAAAATAATCATCAGTTAGTCCGAGGAGGTGAGGAAATACCTGTTTTCTTTCACGAGAAGCTCACCACATAGCATGTGGGTTAGGGGCCACACAGTATCCCCGGTCACCTGTCACCCTGGTGACAACCCTGCCCGCCTCTTTCCTGTGGCCCGGCTTCTACTTCTGGAGTCACTTGCTCTGGTGCAGCGTGGTGGATTCTTTCGCTCACTAGAGGGACGTGTGCAGGAGCATCCGAGCCTGCCATGCCCTCTGCCAACCATGCCAGTCTACTCGTGAGCCAAAGACCTTCCTTGAAGAACTTGTAAGGCTCAAACTGAAGGCCAGCGTCCCTCAGAAAGTCCACACTCTTTTCCTGTCTTTGCCTAGCAGTCCTGACATTCTGTATGTGCCTTACCAGTTCTTCAAAGCGGGTCTTTGGCACACTCAGCTTGAAAGGACTCGCGGGAGTGAGTGTGCAAACAGCACTTCATAGACACTCCACAGATGGTTGCTGAGTGAGTCAGACTCCGCGGGGCGTCTGGGAAGGCCCTTCTGTGGCCGGACTCCTCCCTGCCCCCACCTTGCCCGGGGTGCTGTGTCCCTGCCAGCAGCAAACGCCCACAGACCGCTGGTCCAGCTGCCCCGGAGCTCACTCGCCCAGAGAGGACAGCGCCCCTATCGTCACAGAAAGGCAATGTTGGAATTTTTTATTAATATCAATTAATCTTTTATATATGCAAATAAAAGGAAACTCTGCAGAAAAGTCCAAATCTCTGAACTGAAATGAAGAATTAAAATAAAGGGTTAAATTAAATAATTAAAGAGTCTAGTAGTGATTCCCTGAATTTTTGGGATTTCACTTCAACTTTCTTCTAACACCTTCCAGATGAAGACGCCAAGCATAAACTAAGGTTGTGTGTGTGTGTCGTACAAGCAATTATCCCCTGAAGACCAGAGTGTCACGGAAGAAATAGGTTAGTGAAGAGGGTCTGGTCCTCCCAGCAGTTACTGTCTGGGGTCTGTGCAGGGTGCTTGAGCCTTGGCTAAAATAAGGATGCAAAAGCAATGCATTGGCAGACTGCAGGTCCTCTTACAGAGCCAACGGGTGCGTCGGACAGCCAGGCTTCAGAAAGGCCAGGGGCAGAGGACTCAGAAATGAGTGGACTGTCTGTTGGGTGACGGCTTGTGGAGAACCAGCTCCCGCCTTCGCTGCCCTGGTGTCTCGGATTCCCCGGAGCCCGCTGTCCTGCCCAGGATCTTCCAGCGTCGGCCCTTCCCTGGGAGAAGGACTTCGTGCCTTGATACCCGGGTGACGAAGGGTGGAGGGAAGTCCTGCTCTGGCGAGGATGCTGTGCGCTGGCAGCCACTCGGGCACGGCGGCTGGTGGGAGTCAGCGCCAGGCAGGATCTGCAGCCTGGGCAGCCCGGTGCCAACGGCTCCCTGTCCTGCTCTCCTGACAGGAACGGGGATTTTGGAGCTTGTAACAAAAAGCAGAGCACGCACATTTTCTGATACATATTTGACGGTAATTTTGGAGAATGAATTAGCTTATCTTTACCTTTCCAAGCGCAAGCCCTCAACCACATTAGAGAAAATGAAAGAGGGGTGCCGGTGAGTTCCGTGGGTCTCTTCTCTCTCTACCCAGTCCCAGAAAGATATTTATTGTGAACTGAAATAGCAACAATAATGATTATTTAAGGAATGTGCGTTATATGGGAGGAAAACGCCTGACACATCCCACCCTGCGGAATCAACAAAGACAGCACCCAGGTTTGCTCAGAGCTGGGGTCACGTCAGCGACAGACGTGGGCCGGGGGGGGTGGTGCTGCCCACCCCCGTGTCTCACCTCCCAGGACTGGGCCCGTGATGGCAGCGGAGGGCACAGGCCCTGCCGCCTCCTCGCCTGGATGCCCAGCCCGGCCCAGCCTCTGCGGAGCTCCCTACAGCCTGGCTTTGGCCTCCAGGGAGCCAGCCTCACCGCACACCCCATCCACCCGCCACTGCCGCTGGGCACATCCACACAGCGCCTCCTGCTGGAGAGCTGGCCAGCCCGCTGGCTTCCCAGAACCCTGATGTCACCGCCTCACAGGCAGGACTCCACTTGGGGCAGGTCTGGTCTCTGCACACTGCAGGCACTTACAACTGATGCAAACATGGAGCCGGATGGCCTCCTGGCCACCGCTGTCCCTGCCGCCCTCTCCTAGCAGGCTGCCCACATGGCCAGCCTGCCTCATTGACCGTGGACCTGCACCCCATCTGGAGCAGCTGCGTGGTCACTACAGAAACACGGTCCCTCTCGGATGGCATGGAAGAGAGGATGAGGATGCAGGAGCAGTGTGCTGTTCGGAGGGGAGTCAACATGCTTGCTGGGAGCCGCCCTGGGATGCATGGAGCGTGCTCTAGGGGTTTCGGGCAGGTCACAGAGCTGTGACCTTATCTATATCTAGTCCCTGGCCCTCCTCTCTGGCACCGCCCCCCATGCTTCCTGATCTCTATGAACAGAGCAGCTCTGCTCCACAGCCCTCCCTCCATGATGCCCCGCCTTGGAGCCAACAGGCCATGGACTGAACCCCTGAACCGTGAATGGAACTAAAGCTCACCTCCTATAAACTGTGAATCTCAGGCATTTGTCCAGAAATAGGAAAGCTGACTGATACATGGAGATAATCTTTAAATTTCCTTAGCTTAAATGTTTTGTGATTTAAAAAAAGATAATGCCTATTTGCATGTAACTCACTTGAATCTCAGTGTTTGTTATTTACAAAAAGAGATAGTCTCTGCTCAGAGACCCAATGAAAATGTTTAATATTAAATGGACACTGTGCTTTATAATAGATGAGGTCCCGGATAATAATAGGCACTCACTATAGCCACCCATCCCCTCTCCCTCATACGAGCCTCTCAGGATTCTGCGGCAGTGACTGACTCGGCCCCCACAGACTAATTACTGTGTTTCCACTCAAGTGGGTAGAGAGCTCGTCCATATTTGCTTCCTTTTCAAAGGACTTAAGTAGTTTTGCAACCTAGAAACAGTATTTTAAGTATAACTGGAGAATGAAAATTTGGTCTTATTTTGTGAAAGCATTTTCAGTAACAGTTACTTGCAAGTTACCAAAATCCCAGAACAAAATAAACCAAAGCCAGCATCACTCACGGAGCAATGGAAACGCCAGAGAGGTCGTGCTGCGGCCCTCGGGGTGCTGCCTGTCTCCCGGAACTCAGGCCACGCCGGGCGCGTCACCCCGGGGCCTCCAGCTCCGCTTTGTATGAAATGAGTCCTGGGAAGCTGACGTGGAGCGCTGGGTTCGCGCCACTCTGACGCCCCTGCCTTCCCGCAGACGACCCCGCCGCGTCGCTCCACCCGTCAAACCTGCCCCGGCCCGCTGCGCAGGCCTGTCTCTCCCCAGCCTCCGTGCTTCGGTCCGTGCAGGCGCCTGGACGGTCGCCCTCGTTTCTCGACAGCGCCCGGCCATCTTGCTGTGTGTCGCGCACAGACCCGAGGCCCCTCGTGCCGCCCTCGCTGCGCCCCGGGCCGTGGAGGAGGCCGGCGTGAGACTCGGCGCAGGACGCTGTGCTGCGCGAAGGTCCAGATCTGGCCGCGGCTGGCCCACGCTCCAAGGACAGACCGTCGCCTGAGGGACGGGCCGGCCCCGCAGCCGAGGCCGGCAAGGAGCTGAGCTGCCCGGCTTCCGGCTCTCGGCTGTTGCCCTCGCGGAGTGCCTGCTCATCATTCAAAACGTCCCCCTCGCTCCCAGACAAGTGTCTGAGTAAATTGCTTTCTGTGACACACGCAGGCTCTGGGCTAATAAAAGAATAACCAGGTAAGTCATGACTACGATTTTAATCAGAAGACTATATTGAACTGGAGACAGTAAAATACTGCGTGAACACTTGCAGATGCTAACAAGCCGTAAAACTCCGCCTGGCTCAGGATGGCCAGCTGCCCTAGCGTGCAGCCTTTGCTTTTCCTGGAGCTTTATTATTGAACTTAATAAACTATCAGTTTTATTCTGTATAGTACATAACTCCTAGAGTTTTACTGTGGTAGCTACAATCCCAGCACTGATAGACTAAGAGATGAAATGTCAGGGATCGATATGTAAAATAGAACTAAAGACACAATTGCTGAAGACATTTATTTTCACTGAAAGATCTGGCTTTTGAAAGAAGCTGGAGAAATCATCACTGAAAATGGCATCCCACCTCCCAGTCCTCGTGGTGGTGTCTCCTGTGATAAAGATCCTGGAAACATCTAAGTAGTTCAGCAGTAAAATTATGATTTCAGCAGAATCCACGTGATTGAAACCAACGGATAAAGTGGTTTATGAGGAAAAGTGACCCCGTTTACACGGCCCCAAGCCCCTTATAGAAACACTGGCTGAAATTATTAGGAAGGAGACAGACTAGCTCAGAGGCCCTCGGGCGTTAACGTGTTTCGCAGACTCCTGGCCCGGCAGCAGAGGCACCGTTAATGAGTGGCCTGTGGTTTTGCTATCGGACGGTCTGCGGCGGTTTGGAAGAAGCGACTTTTCTGTCCTGTGCTTGGTGATGCCCTGGAGAAGGGCCAGCTGGTATGGGGCTCGCTTGACCTGAAGCGTAACTCGCTTGGACAGTGGCTCAGGGGCTACCAGTTCACCACGCGCGTGCCAAGGAAGGGCTTCTGCTCAAGGTTGCCTGGGTTGCCAGGGAGAGCAGGCTGCGGCTGAGTCCTTTCCTGGACTAGCACCATTCACAGTAACACAAGGAACAGATGGAGGCTTTTCCTGTTTGCATATTTGAACCAGAGAGCTGATGGTCCAAAATTTTGAAAGAATACAGGTTTTGTTTGATTGATTTTTTTTTTCAGATCCGTGTGCAAGCCAGAGCCTCAGAACTCTGCTTTTTCCTCCTTTTTCCAGTACCAGGGATCGAACTCATGACTTAGCTGGTAAGGCAGGCAGCAGCACATGAGCTACTTCCCCAGTCTGAGGTCAGTCCTCATCGTATAAGCCTGATCGCTAAGACTCAGAAGCTGTTTTCTAGTTCTTTGACTTCCTCCCCGCAGAGACAGTGCAGGGCGCCGGGAGCACCGCTTGGTTTGCTGGACACGCAGAGCACTGCAGAGAGGCAGCGCCGCCTCTGGGCTGCCTCACCCCGGACTCCGTCGCAGGGGCCCGCCCCTCACAGTCTCGCCTGCTGTGCGGCCTTGCGTGAACAGGCCTGGCAGGCCCCGCTGCAGGACGGTGCGAATGCTGGAGCTGAGCCCACCGGCCCTCGTTCCGCTCTGGCTGGGCACGCGGGCTGGGGCTTCTCAGTGGCTGGCAGGGACACCGCGGGCATCCGCGCCTCGCCGCGCCCTCGGTGGGAAGCCGCTGGAGGCTGCCGCAGGAACGGACTGCTGCCTCCGGGGAAGCGCCTGCTCTGCCTTGAGGTTCCGTCTGCGGGGTCACTTTTAGGGACTCTGATATTTTGAGAAATGCAAGTTTTCTAGACATAAGGAGACACCCACGAGCTTATGTGAACATCCGGTTGATGATTTTTGACCAGGAGGATGGGAAAGAGTAAGACCCGTCCCAGATCCGGGCTCTGCCGGGCTCATCGTAAGCCTCCGAGCGGCCCCTGCGTGCTCCTGTCCGCTCCGAGCCGCCGTGTGCGGTGGGGAGGTAGGACGCGTTCTCGCAGGTCGCTGGCGTTCGCTTTCCCGGACACTTTCAGGCGCTTACAGCGGACGGAGTGAGTGGAAGCCCGCCGGGGCGGCGACGCTGTCTGGGCGGCCGTGGGCCTGCCTGCGCGCGGCGGCGTCACCTCAGGCCCCAGACCCGCGCGGAGACACGTGAGTGCACATCGCGGCCACGCGGGATTGGCGTCAGGGTCTGCTTCCTCCTAGGCGCCCAGCCAGGCCTCACACCGCGAGTGGGCACAGTTTGAAAGCTCGTACGGGGAGCGACACCACAGGGCCGGGCAGCAGAGCCGGCCGGCGCGGACCCAGCGCCTCCTGCTGCCCTCGAGGCTCAGAGCTCGGGGCTCCCACTCTCAGCCGCGGGAAGGGAACCTCTCTAACTACTTTTGTACGAAATCTTATTTATAAGTTTTGGTTTGCAGACCACGTACGGTTCACTTTTAAAATTAATTACATCTAAAAGGTCGCCTGCCTGCGGCACCTGAGCTGCCACCTCTGTTCCCCACGTCCAGAAGGGGCTCCGGACTCCACCCAGGAGCCCCTCGTCGCCGTGGAGACCACGCAGCCCCCCCCCCGGCCTCCTCCCCTCTCCCACACGAGTGCCAGCCCTGCGGCTCCAGCACAGGCCATGCCCAGGGGCGTTGCAGGCTGCGCGGGGACACTCAGCCGCAGCACTGACAGAGCTGAGGGCGTCCACCCGGGCCCCGAGGCGCTCCCGGAGAGGCTGCCGCTCTGAACCCGTCGCCCGTCATGCTGCCAGGAAAAGTGCATCGACAGCGGAAGGTTCCTTTACCACCGAAGGGAGGCTGGGCTTGGCATCGCGGGCGCGCAGTGCGAGCCTGCTTGAGCGCCCGGCCCTGTCTGCCCACAGTCTCTACTTGGGCCGTCTCACCCAGAGCCACGTCGGCCCTCAGGCTCTGTGCCTGGGCAGTGCCAGCGCAGGGCACAGCTCTCAGTCCTTTATGTCGCCTACTTCTGCTCTCGTGTCTGCACATGGCTTTGCTGTCCGTCTGACAAGGCGTGGCCTCCGTGCCCGGAAGCGGGCGTGAGGACAGGACGCCATCTCACTCCGCTGCTCCATGCAGGTTGGGTCCGGGTCGAGGAGCGAGAACACAGCTCTGGGCTCGCGGGCTGTGCAGGGCTGGCGACTGCAGCCGGCCCTGGCTCCTGGCCCGGGCTCCCGGTCCCCTGCACCGCCTGCCGGTTTGCGGGCTCCCTGCCGGTCCGCGTCAGAAGAGCCAGTGACCGGTGGAAGCTGTTGGGCCTCTTCGCTAGCAGAGGATCTGGTGTGTGAAGGGAAGCGGCCGGTCCCCGCCTGGCCCCCTCTGCCCCTTTCCTGGAGCAAGGCCGTAAAAGCCTAGCTCTGGGAGCTGCCAGCTCGAGAGCGGCTGTCATTAGCCACACTTATGGACAGCAGCTCGCCGTGGCTGGCACTCGGCCAGGCTGGGCCTGCCCCGCGTGCAGGGCACAGTTCAGCGGAATAATTAGGCTGCGTGTTGTGCAAACTTGTTGATACAAATGGGCCACAGATTAGCTGCCCCCCGCTGAGGGAGGGTCAGACGCAACAGGTGGAGGCCTAATGGGGATGTGAAACGAATACTGTGCTTCCTGCTCCACCTCGTTATTTCTTCAGAGGATTTCTGCAGAATCTTCAAACACAGGGCAAGCTCCTTTTCCTCCCACTTTTTTCTAATTTAGTCTAAAGCCCGGAGGAGCCTGAGCCATCCAAGTTTTCAAAAGAAGTTTCTCTGCCTTTGTGGGAAATGCTGTGGGAGAAAACATCTGGAAAACGGAAAAATTAAAAACAATGTGAATTAACGGAGAAGCTTGAAAGTAGGGATTACACGCCGAAGACAGCACCATGTCAGGCTCCAAATAGCAGCTCCGCCGTGATCTGGTCTCTTGCTTCCCCTGCAGACAGGCCGGGCCCCGGACTGGTGACCTGGCTCCCGCCCGGGGCCTGCCGGCTCGCGACGTCCTGCAGAC
>PVIC010013132.1:0-38556 GCA_004025085.1 Thryonomys swinderianus
CTTTGTCTGATACACAGCTAGTAAAGATTTTTTCCCATGTTGTTGGTTGTCTGCTAGCAGTGCCAGCGACTTCTTTGGCTGTGCAGAAGCTTTTCAGTAGGATGAGATCCCATTTGTTGATTCTTTCTGCTAGTTCTTGTGCTAGGGAGGTTTTATTCATAAAGTCTCTGCCTAAGCCAATGTCTCCAAGAGTTTTACCTAGTCTTTTCCAGCAGGCTTATTGTTTCTGCTTTAATGTTTAAGTCTCATATCCACTGTGAGTTTAGTTTTGTGCATCATGAAAGAGATAGGTCTAGCTTTACCGTTTGGCAGGCTAAAGCCCAGTTTTTCTAGTAGCATTTGTTAAAGAGGCTGTCTTTTCTCCATTGGGGATGTTTGCCTCCTTTGTCAGAGATAAGGTGGCTTATTGTATCAGGAATTGTTTCTGGGTCTTCTAATCTATTCCACTGGTCTTCAGGTGTGTTACTTTGCCAGTACCATGCAGTTTTTATCACAGCAGCTTTGTAGTAGAGTTTTAAATTGGGGATTTTCATACCCCCTGCCATGTCGTGGTTGCTTAGAATTGCTTTTGCCATTCTAGGTTTCTTGTATATCCAGATGAATTTTTGTATTATTTTCTCTATCTCTGTGAAGTATACCGTTGGAATTTCTATTGGGATTACATTGAATGATATAGTGGTTGTGGGAGTATAGCCATTTTGACGATGTTTGTTCCCCCGACCGAGGAACAAGGAATATATTTCCACTTTTTGGCTTTCTTTTCTATCTCAGTTTTCAGAGTCCTATAGTTTTCAGAGTAGAGGTCTTTCACTTCTTTGGTTAGGTTGATTCGTAGATATTTCATTTTTCTGGGTGCTACTGTGAAAGGGATTGCCTCCCCAATTTCTCTTTTAGTGAGTCTACTGTTTGTGCAGACAAAGGCTGTTGATATTTGATCATTGACCCTGTATCCAGCAACACTACCAAATTTGGTAATTAAGTCTAGCAGTCTTATGGTTGAGTTTTTAGGATCCTCTAGATAGAGTATCATATCATCAGCAAATAATGAGAGTTTAAATTCTTCCTTTCCTATCTTTATTCCTTTTATATCTTTGTCCTGCCTGATTGCTATGGCTAATGTTTCCAGTACTATATTGAACAAGAGTGGTGACAACGGGCATCCTTGTCTTGTTTCTGATCTTGGTGTAAAACGTTTCAGTTTTTACCCATTGAGTATGATGTTGGCTGTTGGTTTCTCATAAGTAGTTTGTATTAAATTGAGATAAAGTCCATCAATTCTAATTCTCTGTAGAGTTTTGATCATAAATGGGTGTTGGATTTTGTCAAATGCTTTTTCTGCATCTATTGAGATAGTCATATGGTTTTTGTCCTTGAGTCTGTTAATATAGTGTATTACATTGATTGATTTCCGTGTGTTGATCCAGCCTTGCATCCATGGGATAAATCCGACTTGATCAGGGTGTATGGTTTTCTTGAAAACTCTCGGTATTCTGTTTGCAAGTATCTTATTGAGGATTTTGCACCAATGTTCATTAGAGAGATTGGCCTGTAGTTTTCTTTTTTGGTGGGATCTTTCCCTGCCTTTGGAATCAAGGTGATGGTTGCTTCAAGGAATGATTTGGGGAGTACTGCTTCCCTTTCAATTTCATTAAAGAGATTGAGAGTGGTATTAACTGGTATTAACTCTTCTTTAAAAGTTTTGTAGAATTCAGCAGTGAATCCATCAGGACCAGGGCTTTTCTTTGTTGGTAGGTTTTTTATTACATTTTCAATTTCCCAGATTGATATCGGATTGTTTAACATTTTTATATCCTCTTCATTCAGCTTTGGAAGTTTATATGAGTCTAGGAATCTATCCATTTCTTCTAGGTTTTCCATCTTCTTGGAGTATAGATTTTCAAAATATGTGTTTATGATCCTTTGGACTTCTTCTGGGTCTGTGCTGATTTCCCCATTTTCATTCCTTATAGCATGGATTTGAGCCTTTTCCTTCCTTTGTTTGATAAGGTTGGCTAAGGGTCTGTCAATCTTATTTATCCTTTCAAAGAACCAACTCTTTGATTCATTGAATCTTTGTGTTGTTCTCTTTGTCCCCACTGAAAATTTCTGCTCTGATCCTTATAATTTCTTCTCTAATATGTGCTTTGGGTTTGTTTTGCTCCTCTTTTTCTAACTGTCTGAGGTTCATCATTAGATTGTTTATTGAAGTTTGCTCTATTTTCCGAGTGTAGGCATTAACTGCTATGAATTTCACTCGCAGAACTGCTTTCATTCTGTCCCATAAATTCCTGTATGTTGTGCTGGGGTTGTCATTGAGTTGTAGAAACTGTTTAATTTCTTCTTTAATTTCTTTTGTGGCCCATTGGTTGATTAACAGGGTGTTGTTCAATTTCCATGTGTTTGTGATGATCATGGAATTTCTTCTGCTATTCACCTCCAGTTTCAAGGCACTATGGTCTGATAGTATGCAGGGGATAACTTTGATTCCTTTGCATCTACTTAAGCTTGTTCTATGGACTAGAATGTGATCTATTTTGGAGAATGATCCATGAGAAGCTGAGAAGAAGGTATATTCTCGCTTTGAAGGGTGAAAAATTCTGTAGGCATCTAATGATTCTATTTGCTCCAAAGTTTGATTTAGGTCAAGTATTTCCGTGTTGATTCTTTGTCCAGTTGATCTGTCAATTTGTGACAATGGAGTATTCAAATGCCCTACTACCATTATATTCATGGATAACTGGCTTTTCATGTCCAGTAATGTTTGTTTTATATAGTTGGGTGCATTAGAGTTCGGTGCATAAATATTTATGATTGTTATTTCTTTCTCTTGGATAGTTCCTTGTACGAGAATATAGTGACCTTCTTTATGTCTGTTAATCAGTTTGGGTTTGAAATCTATTTTATTTGCAAACAAGATAGCCACTCCTACTTTTTTGCAGCTTCCTGTGTCATGGAGAATTGTTTTCCAACCTTTTATTTTCAGTCTATGGGTTTCCTTCTGAATTAGGTGTGTTTCCTGTATGCAGCAGTTTGTAGGATCTTGCTTCTTGATCCAATCTGCTAGTCTGTGTCTTTTAATTGGCCCATTGAGGCCAGTGACATTAATAGTTATGACTGATATGGACATATTCAGAGCTGCCATGTTTCCCTGTTCTTGGTTCTTTTCTTCTTTGCTTCTCCCCTTTTCTATTTAGTTTCTTGTTTGCCCCAATGAATTTACTCTCCTGGGTCTTGTGGGTATGGAATTTACTGTGTTTTTTTCCAAGATGTTCTTTATGATGTTTTGGAGTGCAGGTTTTGTATTTGTGAAGTTTTTCAGGTGTTCTTTATCATGGAAGTATCTTATTTCCCCGTCTATTCTGAAAGATAGTTTTGCAGGATACAACAGTCTAGGTTGGAGGTTGTTTTCCTGCAATGCTTGAAATACTTCCCTCTATGCTCTCCTTGCAGTGAGTATTTGTGTTGAAAAGTCTGCTGTGATCCTAATGGGCTTCCCTTTGTCGGTGATTTTCTTCCTTTCTCTCACTGCTTTCATTATTTCATTCTTTTGCTGTACATCTGGAACCTTGATAATTATGTGTCCAGGTGTAGATATTTTATGTCACGGTGTGTTGGAGTCCAATAGTCCTCATTTATTTGTATGTCTATATCTATTCTTGTGAATTTTTCTGTTGCTATCTCTGACAATAGCTTTTTTATGTCTTTTACACTGTCTCCTGCTTCCTCAGTGACTGCAATCATTCTTATGTTATTTTTCTTTGAGTCATCTAGAAGCTGTTGAATTGATTTCTCACGGTCCCTTGCTCTTTTCCATAGATTATACCTTTCCTGCTCGTTGGCTGCTATGCTTTCCTCTAGATTTGAGATTTGGTTCTCTGCTTCATTCATCGTACTGCATAAGGTATCGTTCTCCTTCATCATTACCTGGGGCTCTGCTTGAAGTTGTTTAAAAGGTTCCATTGCTTCTGCTATCTTGGATTTTAACATCTCACTGATCTTTTCTTTAATAATGTCTTTCAGTGTGGACAGTATCTCTGTTTTGATCTCAGCGATGAGTTCTGATTTCCATTTTACTAGATCCGCTTTCGTTACCATCTCCAAGAGTCCTGGTGTTTGAGTTTCACTTTGCGCTATTTTCCTTTTTTCTGAATTTCACTGTGGTGGTGATCTTTGTGTCTGGTTTTTTGTGTATTTTCTCATTTCTACTCTTTCGTTGTTATTAATGCTGTTCTTTGTCTGATGACAGGGCAATGTTTTTTTCAGGTCTCTTTCTATTATCTGGGGCCCTTTGGTAGCAGCACTTTTCTGGGGGTTCCTCCTTGAATCTGTAATGACCCTTGAGAGTTCTCACTTTTGACACATCATGGGAGGTATTTGAGCAGAACAATCACATCATGGTTTGTTACCATAATATGATAAATGCCAATGTCAGTATTAAACACAGTAAATAAGATAAAATTTTTTAAAAATTCTATTGTGGAGACTTTGAGCTTATGAATTATCTTTATGTCCCTCGTGTCTCAGTGCACCTCCAGGAGCACACCTCCTGTGGAGGGATGCAGGAGATGGCTCCAGCTCCTCTAGGGCCTGGGCCCTCACAACACATATCTGGGGTAGGGTTGGGGCTGGGCAGAGGCCATCAATGTTCCATGGTGCAGCTGGCACCCAGGGTCCAAACCTGACTCCTCACTGCACAGCTCCGGGATACAGTGGGCCATGGGGCAGCATTCAGTCTGCCAGAAACAGACGGTGGCCCACAGCAGCTGTGTCCATCCATGCCACTCCCCTCAGTCTGCCAGAAACGGATGGCAGCCCCCAGCAGCTGGGTCTGTCTGCACCATTCCCCTCAGTCTGCACCACTCCCCTCAGTCCACTGGAAATGAACGGTGGCCCGCAGCAGCCGGGTTCTTTCGCGCCACTCCCCTCAGTCCGCCAGAAGTGGACAGTGGCCCACAGCAGCCGGGTCCGTCCGCGCCGCTCCCCTCAGTCCACAGGAAAAGGATAGTGGCCCGCAGTAGTTGGTTCCGTCCATGCCGCTCGACATGCCTCTCTTTTATAGCAACATCCAATTAAGTGAAAAGGAGAATCTGGGATATCAGGGGCTTATTCTGCCCAAGCAAAAGCTGGAATTCACACCGTATTGCTGTAAACTGATTTTCAGAATTTGAGTGGGACTGTACTCCCTACTCACTGTGTGCCTTATTTGTAAGAGTAGGAACAGATAGTTTCTCCATGTTCCCTTTGCCTGTGGAGAACTGTGGCTTCTTATTTAAATCCCGCACTCTTTGTATGAGCAAACGGTGGAGAAACAGACGTCATGTTCTGATGGTTAGAATCAGAATTGAGAAAAGCACACTGCCCCCTTCTGAAATCTCTGGACCAGGAATGCTATTTCACTGGTGGATATGTCCTTTTGACCACAAGTTCCATTCAAGCGAATGGCAGCTGGAATGATATTCGGAGATTGCTCGCTCAAAGAGAAACACCTGGAGCTCAGACCTGCTTTTTCTGAAGTCAGTTGCAGGAACGGAGTGGAAATTACTACCTCCATGCTCTTTGCCTTTTACTGACAGGAGGCAGGACTTTGTTCCTTTACACTACCTGTGTCTGCAGTAGTGAAAGTCCAATTATGATGCAACAGTCCCTTTGTACAAAGGAAACCTGGCACTCTGCTATGCGTGGTTGGACCATTAGAGCCTGAAGACAGAGGTGGAAAAGGCCTGTTTTTAACATCACAGTCTTGGATTACACCTAATAGCAAGATGCCTCTCTTTTCTAGCAACATCCAAGCTAGTAAAAGGGAGAATCAGGGATATCAGGAGCTTCATCTCCCCAACCAAAAGCTAGAATTCAGACCAAGTTGGTGTAAACAGATTTTCAGAGTCTGAGTATGACTGTACGCCCTGTTCACTCTGTGCCTTTTCTGGAAGAGTAGAAACAGCTTGATTCTCCATGTTTCCTGTGATTGCGGAGAACTGTGGATTCTTATCAAAATCCCACATTCGTTGTATGGGCAAACGGTGGAGAAACACACGTAATGTTCTGATGGTTAGAATCTGAATGGAGAAAAGCACACTGCATGCTTTGGAAATCTCTGGACTAGGAGTGCTAGTCCATGGTTTGATATCTGTTTTAACCAAAAGCCTCATTCAAGTGAATGGCAGCTTGAGTGATATTCAGAAATTTCTCCCTCAAATAGAAACACGTGGCACTCAGATCTGCTTTTTGTGAAGTCAGTTTCAAGAGCAGAGTGGTAACTACTAATTCCCTGCTCTTTGCCATTTGCTGCCAGGAGGCAAGAGTTTGTTCCTTTACACTACCTGTGTCTGCAGTAGTGAGAGTCCAAGCATGACGTCAAATCCCTTTGTAGAAATGAGACCTGGCACACTGCTGTCTGTGTTTGGACCTTTAGAGCGTAGAGAGAAGTGCCGAATACCGTGTTTCAAAGCCCAAATGCCTGTAGTAAAACTTCATGCAAAATGTCTCTCTTGGCTGTGCAGCTCCTTTCATGTGAATGGGAGAATCTGCACAATCAAGAGGTTTCTTTACCACAGAAGGAGTTAGAAATCAACAGATGTGGCTATAAAAGACAGTTTCAGAAAGGTCGTGAAAATGTACACCTCATCTGTCCCTCTTTTAGCCAGAGTTGCAATGGTTGTCCATGCTCTCTCTACCAGTGCGTTTAGAAGGGAACTTAGGAAAATGCGGCTGTCACTGTACAGACAAGCAGTGGAGAATCACAACTAATATTCTATTGGGAAGAAGCTGAAACGAGGTATGCATACTGCCTATTTCAGATAGATTCCAGCCTAGCAGTGTCTTTTGCTGCCTGGACATATACAATTGTCCAGCTTCTCTACTCATGTGATGGGGACCTACTTGGATATTACTTGATTACTCCCTGAAACACAGAGGTGGTACTCAGACGGTGTTTTTGTGAATAAAGTTTCTGAAATTGTGTGCTAACTTTCTACCTATGTGCTACAGCCTATTCTTGGCAGGAACAAGAGTTTGTTCATCTACACTACTTGTGTCTGTGGTAGAGAAAGGCACATTATGACCTTAAACTCCCTTCATAGAAGCAAGCACTGGGGCAACACTACTTGTGAATTGACAGAGCCTGAAGACAGTGGTGTAAAATGGCTGTTTTCCATGTAAAAGGCGTGGATTACACCTAATTGCATGATGCCTCTCTCTTCTAGCAATATCCAAGCAAGCGAAAGGGAAAAGAATCAGGGATATCAGGAGCTTCATCACCCCAAGTTGGAATTTGCTGGAATTCACACCCAGTTGCTGTAAACTCATTTTCAGAATCTGAATATGACTGTACTCCCTGTTCACTCTGTGCCTTATTTGCAAGAGTAGGAACAGTTTGTTTCTCCATGTTCCCTGTGCCTGAGGAGAACTGTGGCTTCTTATTGAAATCTCGCACTCCATGTATGGGCAAAAGGTGGAAAAACAGATGTAATGTTCTGATGGTTACAATCTGAATCGAGAAAAGCACACTGCCTCTTTCAGAAATCTCTGGACTAGGAGTGCTACTCCACGGGTGGATATCTCCTTTTGACCAAAAGATCCATTCAAGTGAATGGCAGCTGGAGTGATATTTGGAGATTCCTCCCTCCAAGAGAAATACGTGGAACTCAGACCTGCTTTTTTTTTTTTTTTTGCTTTTGAGACAGGGTCTCGCTTTTGTGGTTCAGGTTGGCCCTGAGCTCACTATGGTGCCCAGGCAAGCAGCTGCAAACTCAGCATTCCTCCTGTCTCTGCCTCCCGAGTGCTGGGATTACAGGCGTGAACCACCACGTCCAGCATTGTGGTATGCAGTGTTGATTGTTGGTGGGCGTGTCTCCACGCCCAGCGTTATATGTGGTAACCGGGGATCGAACTCAGGACCTTGCGCTTGCAAGGCAGGCGCCAGAACCACTGAGCTAGCCCTCCGGCCCTCAGACCTGCTTTTTGTGAAGTCAGTTTCAGGAACGGAGTGGAAATTAGTACCTCCATGCTCTTTGCCATTTACCGCCATTAGGCAAGAGTTTGTTCCTTTACACTACCTGTGTCTGCAGTAGTGAAAGGCCAATTATGACGTCAAATCTGTTTGTAGAAATGAGTCCTGGCGCACTGCTATGTGTATTTGGACCGTTGGAGCCTGAAGACAGAGGTGGAAAATGCCTGTTTTCCACATCAAAGGCTTGGATTAAACCTAATTGCAAGATGCCTCTCTTTTCCTCAACATCCAAGCAAGCGAAATGGAGAATCTGGGATATCAGGGGCATAATCTCCCCAAGCAAAACCAGGAATACACATCGTGTTGCTATAAACTGATTTTCAGAATTTGAGTGGGACAGTACTCCCTGCTCACTCTGTGCCTTATTTGCAAGAGAATGAACAGTTTGCTTCTCCATGTTCTCGGTGCCTGTGGAGAACTGTGGCTCCTCATTGAAATCCCATACTCTTTGTATGGTCAAACGGTGGAGAAACACACGTAATGTTCTGATGGTTAGAATCTGAATCCAGAAAAGCACACTGCCTCCTTCGGAAATCTCTGCAGTAGGAGTACTATTTCACGTGTGGATATCTCCTGTTGACCACAAGCTCCATGTAAGCGAATGGCAGCAGGAGTGATATTCGGAGATTTTTCCCTCAAAGAGAAACACCTGGAACTCAGACCTGCTTTTTGTGAAGGCAGTTTCAGGAACAGAGTGGAAATTACTACCTCCATAATCTTTGCCGTTACTGTCAGGAGGGAAGAATTTGTTCCTTTACACTACCTGTGTCTGCAGTAGTGAAAGTCCAACTATGAGGTCAAATACCTTTGTAGAAATGAGTCCTGGAGCACTGCTATCTTTGTTTGGACCATTACAGCCTGAAGACAGAGGTGGAAAATGCCTGTTTTCTACATCAAAGGCTTGGATTACACATAATTGCAAGATGCCTCTATTTTCTAGCAACATCCAAGGAAGTGAAACGGAGAATCTGGGATATCAGGGGCTAAGTTTCCCCAAGCAGAAGCTTGAATTCACACCTTGTTACTATAAACGGATTTTCAGAATCTGAGTGGGACGGTACTCCCTGCTCACTCTGTGCCTTATTAGCAAGAGTAGGAACAGATTGTTTCTCCATGTTCTCTGTGCCTGTGGAGAACTGTGGCTTCTTATTGAAATTCCACACTCTTTGTATGGGAAACTGTTGAACAAACACACGTAATGTTCTGATGGTTAGAATCTGAATCGAGAAAAGCACACTACCTCCTTTGGAAATCTCTGGACTAGGAGTGCTCTTCCACGGATGGATATCTCCTTTTGACCACAAGTTCCATTCAACCGAATGTCAGCTGGAGAGATATTCAGAGATTACTACCTCAAAGAGAAACACCTGGAACTCAGACCTGCTTTTTGTGAAGTCAGTTTCAGGAAGGGAATGGAAATTACTATCTCCCTGCTCTTTGCTGTTTACAGCCAGGAGGCAAGAGTTTGTTCTTTTACACTACCTGTGTCTGCAGTAGTGAAAGTCCAATTATCACATGAAATCCCTTTGTAGAAACGAGTCCTGGCTCCCTGCTGTCTGTGTGTGGATCGTTAGAGACTGAAAGAGAAGTGCCAAATGCCGTGTTTCAAAGCCCAAATTACTGGAGTATAACTTCATGCAAAATGTCCCTCTTGGCCGTGTAGCTCCTTTCAAGTGAATGGGAGCATCTGCACAATCAAGAGGTTTCCCTACCAAAGAAGGAGCTGGAAATCAGTACATGTGTCTATAAACGACAGTTTCAGAAAGGTAGTGAAACTGTATACCCAATCTGTTCCTCTTTTAGCCAGAGTTGCAACCGTTGTCCATGCTCCCTCTACCAGTGTGATTAGAAGGGAACTTAGGACAATGCGGCTGTCATTGTACAGACAAGTACTGGAAATTCACAACTAATATTCTATTAGGAAGGAGCTGAAACGAGGTATGCACACTGCCTGTTTCAGAAAGTTTCTGGCCTAGCATTGCCTTTTGCGGCTTGGACATCTACAATTGCCCAGCTTCTCTACTCATGTGATGGGGACGAACTTGGATATAACTTGATTTCTCCCTGAAACACAGAGGTGGTACTCAGACGGTGTTTTTGTGAACAAAGTTTCTGAAATTATGTGGTAATTTTTCTACCTACATGGTACGGCCTTTATTTGGCAGGAACAAGAGTTTGTTCATCTACACTACTTGTGTCTGTGGTAGAGAAAGGCACATTATGACCTTAAACTCCCTTTGTAGAAACAAGCACTGGAGCAACACTACTTGTGAATCGATGGTTACAGCCTGAAGACAGAGATGTAAAATGGCTGTTTTCCATGTAAAAGCCGTGGATTACACCTAATTGCATGATGCCTCTCTCTTCTAGCAACATCCAAGCAAGGGAAAGAGAGAATCAGGGATATTAGGAGCTTCATCACCCCAAGCAAAAGCTGGAATTCACACCCAGCTGCTGTAAACTGATTTTCAGAATCTGAGTATAACTGTACACCCTGTTCATTCTGTGCCTTATTTGCAAGAGGAGGAACAGCTTGTTTCTCCATGTTCCCTGTGCCTGAGGAGAATTGTGGCTTCTTATTGAAATCCCGCACTCCATATATGGGCAAAAGGTGGAGAAACAGACGTAATGTTCTGATGGTTAGAATCTGAATCGAGAAAAGCACACTCCCTCCTTCGGAAATATCTGGACTAGGAGTGCTATTCCACGGGTGGATATCTCCTTTTGACCACAAGCTCCATTCAAGCGAATGGCAGCTGGAGTGATATTCAGAGATTACTACCTCAAAGAGAAACACCTGACACTCAGACCTGCTTTTTGTAAAGTCAGTTTCGGGAACGGAGTGGAAATTATTACCTACAAGCTCTTTGCCATTTACTGCCAGTAGGCAAGAGTTTGTTCCTTTACACTACCTGTGTCTGCAGTAGTGAAAGGCCAATTATGACGTCAAATCCATTTGTAGAAACGAGTCCTGGTGCACTGCTGTCTGTGTTTATACCATTAGAGCCTGAAGACAGGGGTAGAAAATGCCTGTTTTCCACATCAAAGTCTTGGATTATACCTATTTGCAAGATGCCTCTCTTTTCTAGCAAAATCCAATCAAGCGAAAGAGAGAATCTGGGATATCAGAAGCTTAATCTCCCCAAGCAAATGCTGGAATTCACACCATGTTGCTATAAACTGCTTTTCACTATCTGAATGGGACTGTACTCCCTGCTCACTCCTTGCTTTAATTGCAAGAGTAAGAACAGTTTGTTTCTCCATGTTATCTGTGACAGAGGAGAACTGTGGCCTCTTGATTGAAATCTCACACTCTTTGCACAGGCAAATGGTGCAAAAACAGATTTAATGTTCTGATGGTTAGAATCTGAATCAAGAGAAGCACACTGCCTCCTTTGGAAATCTCTGGACTAGGAGTGCTATTCCACGGGTGGATATCTCATTTTTTTTTTTCTTTTTGAGACAGTGTCTTGCTTTGTAGTTCAGGCTGGCTCTGAGCTCACTATGTATTCCAGGCAAGCCTCGAATTCAGCAATCCTCCTGCCTCTTCCTCCCAAGTGCTGGGATTACAGGCATGAGCCACCACACCTGGCAGTAGGACACTTCCTTTTGACCACAAGCTCCATTCAAGCGAATGGCAGCTGGCGTGATGTTTGGAGATTACTCCCTCAAAGAGAAACACCTGGAATTCAGATGTGCTTTTCGTGAAGTCAGTTTCAGGAAAGGAGTGGAAATTACTACCTCCATGCGCTTTGCCATTTACCGCCAGGAGGCAAGAGTTTGTTCTTTATACTACCTGTGTCTGCAGTAGTGAAAGTCCAATTATGACGTCAAATCCCTTTGTAGAAATGAGTCCTGGCGCACTGCTGTTTGTGTTTGGACTGTTAGAGCGTGAAGACAGAGGTGGAAAATGCCTGTTTTCCACATGAAAGGCTTGGATTACACCTAATTGCAAGATGACTCTCTTTTCTAGCAACATCCAAGTAAGCGAAAGTGGGAATCTGGGATATCAGGAGCTTAATCTCCCCAAGCAAATGCTGGAATTCACACCATGTTGCTATAAACTGCTTTTCACTATCTGAGTGGAACTGTACTCCCTGCTCACTCTGTGCCTTATTTGCAAGAGTAGGAACAGATTGTTTCTCCATGCTCCTTGTGACTTTGGGTAACTGCAGCTTCGTTTTGAAATCCGCACTCTTTGTATGGGAAAACGGTTGAGAAAAGGACATAATGTTCTGATGGTTAGAGTCTGAATCGAGAAAAGCACACTGCCTCCTTCGGAAATCTCTGGACTAGGACTGGTATTCCACGGGTGGATATCTCCTTTTGACCACAAGCTCTATTCAAGCGAATGGCAGCTGGAGTGATAGTCGGAGCTTAGTCCCTCAAAGAGAAACACCTGGAACTCAGACCTGCTTTTTGTGAAGTCATTTTGAGGAACAGAGTGCAAATTACTACATCGATGCTGTTTGCCGTTTACTGCCAGGAGGCAAGACTTAGTTACTTTACACTACCTGTGTCTGCAGTAGTGAAAGTCCAATTATCACGTCAAATCCCTTTGTAGAAACGAGTTCTGGTGCACTGCTATGTGTGTTTGGACAGTTAGAGCCTGAAGATAGAGGTGGAAAATGCCAGTTTTCCACATCAAAGTCTTGGATTACACCTAATTGCAAGATGCCTTTCTTCTAGCAACATCCAAGCTAGTGCAAGGGAGAATCTGTGATATCAGGGGCTTAATCTCCCCAAGCAAAAGCTGTAATACACACCTCATTGATATAAACTGATTTTCAGAATCTATGTGGGTCTGTACTCCCTGCTTACTCTGTGCCTTATTTGCAAGAGTAGGAACAGATTGTTTCTCCATGTTCCTTGTGCCTGTGGAGAACTGTGGCTTCTTATTGAAATCCCCTACTCTTTGTATGGGCAAACGATGGAGAAATACACGTAATGTTCTGATGGTTTGAATCAGAATCGAGAAAAGCGCACTGCCTCCTTCAGAAATCTCTGGACTAGGAGTGCTATTCCATGGGTGGATATCTCCTTTTGAGCACAAGCTCCATACAAGTGAACGACAGCTGGAGTGATATTCGGAGATTATCCCTCAATGAGAAACACCTGGATCTCAGAGCTGTTTTTATGTAGTCAGTTTCAGGAACGGAGTGGAAATTACTACCTCCATGCTCTTTGCCATTTACTGCTAGGAAGCAGGCGTTTGTTCCTTTACACTACCTGTGTCTACGGTAGTGAAAGTCCAAATATGACTTCAAATCCCTTTGTAGAAACGAGTCCTGGCGCACTGCTATGGGTTTGGACAGCTAGAGCCAGAAGACAGAGGTGGAAAATGCCTGTTTTCCACATCAAAGGCTTGGATTACATCTAATTGCAAGATGACTCTCTTTTCTACCAACATCCAAGCAAGCGAAAGTGAGAATCTGGGATATCAGGAGCTTAATCTCCCCAAGCAAAAGGTGGAATTCACCCCGGATTGCTGTAAAATTATTTTCAGAATCTGAGTGGGACTCTACTCCCTGCTCACTGTGTGGTGTATTTGCAAGAGTAGGAACAGTTTGTTTGTCCATATTCCCTGCGCCTGGGGAGAACTGCCGCTTTTTATTGAAATCCAGCACTCTTTTCGAGCAAGGGGTGGAGAAACAGAAGTGTTCTGATGGTTACAATCTGAATCGAGAAAAGCACACTGCCTCCTACAGAAATCTCTGGACTAGGAGTGCTATTCCACGGGTGGATATTTCGTTATGAACAAAAGCTCCATTGAAGCCAAAGTCAGCTGGAGTGATATTCGGAGATTACTCCCTCAAAGAGAAACACCTGCTACTCAGACATACTTTTTGTGAGGTCAGTTTCATGATCAGAGTGTAAATTAATACCTCCACGCTCTTTGCCATTTACAGCCAGGAGGCAAGACTTTGTTCCTTTACATTATCTGTGTCTGCAATAGAGAAACTACAATTATGACGTGAAATCCCTTTGTCGAACCGAGTCATGGCGCACTGCTATGTGTGTTTGGAGCGTTAGCGCTGGAAGACAGGGGTGGAAAATGCTTTTTGTCCACATCAAAGGCTTGGATCACACCTAATTGCCCAATGCCTCTCTTTTCTAGCAACATCCAAGCAAGTGAAAGGGAGTAGTTGGGATGTCAGGGGCTTAATATCCCCAAGCCAAAAGCTGGAATTCACACCTTGTTGCTATATACTGATTTTCAGAATCTGAGTGGGACTGTACTCCCTGCTCACTCTGTGAATTATTTTCAAGAGTGGGAACAGATTGATTCTCCATGTTCCCTGTGCCTGAGCAGAACTCTGGCTTCACATTGGAATCCTGCACTCTTTGTATGGGCAAACCCTGGAGAAACAGACGTAATGTTCTGATGGTTCAAATCTGAATTGAGAAAAGCACACTGCCGCCTTTGGAAATCTCTGGAATAGGAGTGCTATTCCGTGGGTGGATATCTCCTTTTGACCAGAAGCTCCATTCAAGTGAATGGCAGCTGGAGTGATATTTATAGATTACTCCCTCAAGGCTAAAAACCCGGAACTCAGACCTGCTTTTTGTGAAGTCAGTTTCAGGAACGGAGTGGAAATTACTACTACCCTGCTCTTTGCTGTTTACCGTCAGGACGCAAGTGTTTGCTCCTTTAGACTACCTTTGTCTGCAGTAGTGGAAGTGCAATTATGACATAATAATCCCGTTGTAGAAGTGAGTACTGGTCCACTGGTATGTTTCTTTGGACCGTTAAGGCCTGAAGACAGAGGTGGAAAATGCCTGTTTTCCAAATCAAAGTCTTGGATTACAACTAATTGAAAGAGGCCTCTCTTTTCTAGCAACATTCAAGCAAGCAAAAGGGAGAATCTGGGATATCAGGAGCTTACTCTCCCAAAGCAAAAGCTGTAATTCATACCGTGTTGTTACAAACTGAGTTTCAGAATCTGACTGGGACTGT
Source organism: Thryonomys swinderianus (assembly GCA_004025085.1). Taxonomy (NCBI): domain Eukaryota; kingdom Metazoa; phylum Chordata; class Mammalia; order Rodentia; family Thryonomyidae; genus Thryonomys; species Thryonomys swinderianus. Next base: position 14,967 of record PVIC010013132.1, read on the forward strand.
ATACCCTGCTCACTCTGTGCCTCACTTGCAAGAGTAGGAAGAGTTTGTTTCTCCATGTTCCCTGTGCCTGGGGAGAACTGTGGCTTCTTAGTGAAATCCCACACTCTTTGTATGGCAAACGGTGGAGAAACAGACTTCAGGTTCTGACAGACAGAATCTGAATCGAGAAAAGCACACTGCGTCCTTCAGAAATCTCTGGACTAGGAGTGCTATTCAACGGGTGGATATCTCCTTTGGACCATAAGCTCCATTTAAGCGACTGGCCGCTGGAGTGACATTCGGAGATTACTCCTCAAAGAGAAACACGTGGCACTCAGACCTGCTTTTTGTGAAGTCAGTTTCAGGAACGGAGTGCAAATTACTACCTCCATGCTCTTTGCCCTTTATATCCAGGAGGCAAGAGTTTGTTCCTTTACACTACCTGTGTCTGCAGTAGTAAATGTCCAATTATGATGTAAAATGCTTTTGTAGAAATGAGTCCTGGCACATTGCTATGAGTGTTTGGACAGTTGGAGCCTGAAGCCAGAGTTGGAAAATGCCCATTTTCCACAATGAAGTCTTGGATTACACCTAAGTGCAAGATGCCTCTATTTTCTAGCAACATCCAAGCAAGTGAAAGGGAGAATCTCAGATATCAGGAGCTTAATCTCTCCAAGCAAAAGCTGGAATTCACAAAATGTTGCTAAAAACTGACTTTCAGAATCTAGGTGGGACTGTACCCCTTGCCTACTCTGTGCCTTATTTGCAAGAGTAGAAACAGATTGTTTCTCCATATTTCCAATGCCTGGGGAGGACTGTGGCTTCTTAGTGAAATCCCACACTCTTTGTACAGGCAAATGGTGGAGAAACAGACAAAATGTTGGGATTGTTAGAATCTGAATCTCGAGGAGCACACTGCATCCTTTGGAAATCTCTGGACTAGGAGTGCTATTCCACAGGTGTATATCTCTTTTGACCACAAGCTCCATTCAAGCGAATGGCGGCTGGAGTGATTCTCCGAGATTACTCTCTCAAAGAGAAACACCTGGAACTCAGACATGCTTTTTGTGAGGTTAGCTTCAGGAATGGAGTGAAAATTACTACCTCCATGCTCTTTGCAGTTTACTGGCAGGAGGCCAGACTTTGTTCCTTTACACTACCTGTGTCTGCGGTAGTGAAAGTCCAATTATGATGTCAAATCCCTTTGTAGAAAGGAGTCCTGGCACACTGCTATCTGGACTGCTATTTGGACCATTAGAGCCTGAAGACAGAGGTGGAAAAGGCCGGTTTTCTACATCAAAGTCTTGTAGTACACCTAATTGCAGGATCCCTCTCTTTTCTAGCAACATCCAAGCAAGTGAAAGGGAGAATCTGGGATATCATGGGCTTAATCTCCCCAGGGAAAACCTGGAATTCACACCATATTGCTATAAACTGATTTTCAGAATCTGAGTGCGTGTATACTCCCTGCTCACACTGTGCCTTATTTGCAGGAGGCCTTATTTGCAGGAGTAGGAACAGATTTTATGTTCATGTTCCCTGTGCCTGTGGAGAACTGTGGCTTCTTATTGAAATCCCACACTCATTGTACAGGCAAATGGTGGAGAAACAGACATAATATTTTGATGGTTAGAGGCTGAATTGAGAAAAGCACACTACTTACTTCAGAAATCTATTGACTAGGAATGCTATTCCGCAGGTGTATATCTCCTTTTGACCACAAGCTAGATTCAAACTAATGGCAGCTGGACTGATATTCAGACATAAATCCCTTAAGGAAAAACACCTGGAACACAGACCTGCTTTTTGTGATGTCAGTTTCAGGAACGGAGTGGACATTACTACGTCCATGCTCTTTGTCTTTTCATCTAGGAGTCAAGAGTTTGTTCCTTTACACTACCTGTGTTTGCAGTAGTAAATGTCCAATTATGATGTCAAATCCCTTTGCAGAAACGAGTCATGGTGCACTGCTATGTGTGTTTGGACAGTTAAAGCCTGAAGCAAGAGGTGGAAAATGCACATTTGCCACAACAAAGGCTTGGATTACAACTAATTGCAAGATGCCTCTCTTTTCTAGCAACATCAAGCCAGCAAAAGTGTGAATCTGGGATATCAGGATATTAATCTCCCCAAGCAAAAGCTGGAATTCACACCATGTTGCTACAAACTGACTTTCACAATCTGAGTGGGACTGTACCCCTGCTCACTCTGTGCCTTATTTGCAAGAGTAGGAACAGTTTGTTTCTCCATGTTCCCTGAGCCTGGGAAGAACTGTGGCTTCTTATTGAAATGCCACACTGTTTGTACGGGCAAAAGGTGGAGAAACAAACGTAATGTTCTGATGGTTAGAATCCGAATCAAGCAAAGCACACTGCCTCCTTCAGAAATCTCTGGACTAGGAGTACTATTCCATGGATGGATATCTCCTTTGGAACACAAGCTCCACTCAAGCGAATGGCAGCTGGAGTGATATTTAGAGATTACTCCCTCAAAGAGAAACACCTGGAACTCAGACCTGCTTATTATGTAGTCAGTTTCAGGAACGGAGTGTAAATTACTACCTCCATGCTCTTTGCCATTTACCGCAAGGAGGCGAGTTTGTTCCTTTACACTACCTGTGTCTGCAGTAGTGAAACTGCAATTATGACATACAATCCCTTTGTAGAAATGAGTCCTGACGCACTGCTATGTGTGTTTGGACAGTTACAGCCTGAAGACAGACGTGGAAAATGCCTGTTTTCCACATCAAAGGCTTGGATTACACCTAATTGCAAGATGACTCTTTTCTAGCAACATCCAAGCAAGTGAAAGGGAGAATCTGGGATATCAGGAGCTTAATCTCCCGAAGCAAAAGGTGGAATTCACACCGTATTGCTGTAAAATGAGTTATCTCTGGACAAGAGTGCTCTTCCACGGGTGGATATCTCCTTTTGAGCACAAGCTCCATTCAAGCGAATGGCAGCTGGAGTGATATTCAGAGATTACTCCCTCAAAGAGAAACACCTGGAACTCAGACCTGCTCTTTGTGAAGTCATTTTCAGGAATGAAGTGTAAATTACTACCTCCATGCTCTTTGACGTTTACCACCAGGAGGCAAGACTTTGTTCCTTAACACTACCTGTGTCTGCAGTAGTGAAAGTCCAATTATGACGTGAAATCCCTTTTAGAAATGAGTCCTGGTGCTCTGCTATGTGTGTTTGTACTGTTAGAGCCTGAAGACAGAGGTGGAAAAGGCCGGTTTTCCACATCAACGTCTTGGATTACTCCTAACTGCAAGATACCTCTCTTTTCTAGCAACATCCAAGCAAGGGAAAGGGAGAATCTGGGATATCAGGTGCTTAATCTCCCCATGCAAATGCTGAAATTCACACCGTGTTGCTCTAAACTCATTTTCAGAATCTGAGTGGGACTGTACTCCCTGCTCACTCTGTTCCTTGTTTGCAAGGGTAGGAACAGATTGTATCTCTGTGTTCCCTGTGCTTGTGGAGAACTGTTGCTTCTTACTGAAATCCTGCACTCTTTGTACGAACAAATGGTGGAGAAACATACGTAATGTTTTGATGTTTAGAATCTGAATCAGGAAAAGCACACAGCCTCCTTCAGACATCTCTGGAATAGGAGTGCCATTCCACGGGTGGATATCTCCATTTGACCACAAGCTCCATAGAATGGAATGGCAGTTGGAGTGATATTCAGAGATTACATTCTCAAAGAGAAACACCCGGAACTCTGACCTGCTTTTTGTGAAGTCTGTTTCAGGAATGGAGTGTAAATTACTACCTGTATGCACTTTGCCATTTACCACCAAGAGAAGAGTTTGTTCCTTTACACTACCTGTGTCTTCTGTAGTGACAGTCCAATTATGATGTCAAATCCATTTGTAGAAACTTGTTCTGGTGCCCTGATATCTGTGTTTGGACTTTTAGAGCCTGAAGATATAGGTGGAAAATGCCTGTTTTCCACATCAAAGGCTTGGATTACACCTAATTGCAAGATGCCCCTCTTTTCTAGCAACATCCAAGCAAGCGAAAGGGAGAATCTGGGATATCAGCAGCTTAATCTACCGAAGAAAAAGCTGGAATACACACCGTGTTGCTACAAACTGATTTTCAGAATCTGAATGGGACTGTACCCCATGCTCACTCCATGCCTTATTTGCAAGAGTAGGAACAGTTTGATTCTCCATGTTCCCTGTACCTGGGGAAGACTGTGGCTTCTTAGTGAAATCACACACTCTTTGTAAGGGCAAACGGTGGAGAAACAGATGTAATGCTCTGGTAGTTAGAACCTGAATCGAGAAAAGCACACTGCCTCTTTCGCAAATGTTTGGACTAGGATTGCTATTCCACGGGGGGATATCTCCTTTTGACCACAGATCCATTCAAGTGAATGGCAGCTGGAGTGATATTCGGAGATTAATCCCTGAAAGAGAAACACCTGGAAATGAGATCTGCTTTTTGTGAAGTCAGTTTCAGGAATAGAGTGGAAATTACTACCTCCACGCTCTTTGCCATTTACAGCCAGGAGGCAAGTCTTTTTTCCATTACACTACCTGTGTCTGCAGTACTGAAAGTCCAATTATGATATCAAATCCTTTTGTAGAAATGAGTCCTGATGCACTGCTGCCTGTGTTTGGACTGTCAGAGCGTGAAAAGTGAGGTAGCAAATGCCTATTTTCCACATCAAAGTCTTGGATTCCATCTAATTGCAAGATGCCTCCTTTTCCAGCAACATCCAAGCAAGCAAAAGGGAGAATCTGGGATATCAGGTACTTAATCTCCCCAAGCAAATCTGGAATTCATACCGCATTGCTATAAACTGAATTTCACAATCTGAGTGGGACTGTAATTGCTGCTCACTCTGTGGCTTATTTGCAACAGTAGGAACAGATTGTTTCTCCATGTTCCCTGTGCCTGTGGAGAACTGTGGCTTCATATTCAAATCCCGCACTCTTTGTACGGGCAAACGGTAGAGAAACAGACGTAATATTTTGATGGTTAGAAGCGGAATTGAGAAAAGCACACTGCCTCCTTCGGAAATCTCTGGACTGGGAATGCTATTCCACAGGTGGATATCTCCTTTTGACCACAAGCTAGATTCAAATGAATGGCAGCTGGATTGATATTCAGACATAATTCCCTTAAAGAGAAACACCTGGAACACAGACCTGCTTTTTATGAAATCAGTTTCAGGAATGGAGTGGACATTACTACCTCCATGCTCTTTGCTGTTTACCACGAGGAGGCAAGAGTTTGTTCCTTTACACTACCTGTGTCTGCAGTAGGGAAACTCCAATTATGACGTTAAATCCCTTTGTAGAAACGAGTCCTGACCCACTGCTATGTGTGTTTGGACAGTGAGAGCCTGAAGACCGAGGTGGAAAAATGCCTGTTTTCCACATCAAAGGCTTGGATTACATCTAATTGCAAGATGACTCTATTTTCTAGCAACATCCAAACAAGCAAAATTGTGAATCTGGGATATCAGGAGCTTAATCTCCCCAATAAAAGTTGGAATTCACACCGTGTTGCTCTAAAATGATTTTCAGAATCTGAGTGGGACTGTACTCCCTGGTTAGTCTATGCCTTATTTGCAAGAGTAGGAACAGATTGTTTCTCCATGTTCCCTGTGCCTTTGGAGAAGTGTGGCTTCATATTGAAATCCTACGCTCTTTGTACGGGCAAGCAGTGGAAAAACAGACGTAATGTTCTGATGGTTAGAATCTGAATCGAGAAAAGCACACTCCCTCCTTTGGAAATATCTGGACTAGGAGTGCTATTCCACGGGTGGATATGTCCTTTTGACCACAAGCTCCATTCAAGCGAATGGCAGCTGGAATGATATTCGGAGATTACTCCCTCAAAGAGAAACACCTGGAACTTAGACCTGCTTTTTGTGAAGTCATTTTCAGGAATGGAGTGTAAATTACTACCTCCATGCTCTTTGCCGTTTACTGCCAGGAGGCAAGACTTTGTTTCTTAACACTACCTGTGTCTGCAGTAGTGAAAGTCCAATTATGACGTGAAATCCCTTTTAGAAATGAGTCCTGGTGCACTGCTATGTATGTTTGTACCATTAGAGCCTGAAGACAGAGGTGGAAAAGGCCGGTTTTCCACATCAACGTCTTGGATTACACCTACTTGCAAGATGCCTTTCTTTTCTAACAACATCCAAGCAAGCGAAAGGGAGAATCTGTGATATCAGGGGCTTAATCTCCCCATGCAAATGCTGAAATTCACACCGTATTGCTCTAAACTCATTTTCACAAGCTGAGTGGGACTGTACTCCCAGCTCACTCTGTTCCTTGTTTGTAAGGGTAGGAACAGATTGTATCTCTGTGTTCCCTGTGCCTGGAGAACTGTGGCTTCTTATTGAAATCCCGCACTCTTTGGATGAACAAATGGTGGAGAAACAGACGTAATGTTTTGATGTTTAGAATCTGAATCGAGAAAAGCACACTGCTTCCTTCGGAAATCTCTGGAATAGGAATGCCATTCCACCGGTGGATATCTCCATTTGACCACAGGCTCCATAGAATGGAATGGCAGTTGGAGTGATATTCAGAGATTACACCCTCAAAGAGAAACACCTGGAACTCAGACCTGCTTTTTTGAAGTCCGTTTCAGGAATGGAGTGTAAATTACTACTTACATGCACTTTACCATTTACTGCCAGGAGGCAAGAGTTTGTTCCTTTACACGACCTGTGTCTGGTATAGTGAAAGTCCAATTATGACGTCAAATCCATTTGTAGAAACTTGTCTTGGCTCACTGCTATCTTTGTTTGGACCGTTAGAGCCTGAAGACAGAGGTGGAACATGCCTGTTTTCCACATCAAAGGCTTGGATTTCACCTAATTGCAGGATGCCCCTCTTTTCTAGCAACATCCAAGCAAGCGAAAGGGAGAATCTGGGATATCAGCAGCTTAATCTCCCCAAGCAAATGCTGGAATACAATCCATGTTGCTATAAACTGATTTTCAGAATCTGAATGGGACTGTACACCTTGCTCACTCTGAGCCTTATTTGCAAGAGTTGGAACAGTTTGTTTCTCATGTTCCCTGTACCTGGGGAGTACTGTTTCTTCTTATTGAAATCCTGCACTCTTTGTACGGGCAAACGGTGGAGAAACAGACATAATGTTCTGATGGTTAGAATCTGAATTGAGAAAAGCACACTGCCTCCTTCAGAAATATCTGCACTAGGAGTTCTAATCCACGGGTGAATATCTCCTTTTGACCACAAGCTCCATTGAAGGGAATGGCAGCTGGAGTGATATTCGGAGATTTCTCCATGAAATAGAAACACGTGACACTCAGAACTGGTTTTTGTGAAGTCAGTTTCAGGAATGGAATGGAAATTACTACCTCCATGCTCTTTGCCATTTATCGACAGTAGGCAAGAGTTTGTTCCTTTACACTACCTGTGTCTGCAGTACTGAAAGTCCAATTATGAGGTCAAATCCCTTTGTAGAAATGAGTCCTGGCACACTGCTGTCTGTGTTTGAACTGTTAGAGCATGAAAACAGAGGTAGAAAATGCTTAGTTTCCACATCAAACTCTTGGATTACATCTAATTGCAAGATGCCTCTCTTTTCTAGCAACATCCAAGCAAGTGAAAGGGAGAATCTGGGACATCAGGTGCTTAATCTCCCCAAGCAAAAGCTGGAATTCACACCGCATTACTATCAACTGATTTTCAGAATCTGAGTGGGACTGTAATTGCTGCTCTCTCTGTGCCTTATTTGCAACAGTAGGAACAGATTGTTTCTCCATGTTCCCTGTGCCTGTGGAGAACTGTGGCTTCATACTGAAATCCCGCAATCTTTGTACGGGCAAATGGTGGAGAAACAGACATAATGTTGGGATTGTTAGAATCTGAATCACGAAAAGCACACTGCCTCCTTCGGAAATCTCTGGACTAGCAGTGCTATTCCTTGGTTGAATATCTCCTTTTGACCACAAGCTCCATTCAAGCAAATGGCAGCTGGAGTGATATTTGGCGATTACTCCCTCAAAGAGAAACACCTGGTACTCAGACCTGCTTTTTGTGAAGTCAGTTTCAGGAATGGAGTGTAAATTACTACCTCCATGCTGTTTTCCATTTACCTCCAGGAGGCAAGAATTTCTTCCTTTACACTACCTGTGTCTGTAGTAGGGAATGTCCAATTATGACGTCAAATCCCTTTGTATAAATGAGTGTGGCACACTGCTCTCTGTGTTTAGAACCTGAAGACAGAGATAGAAAATGCCTTTTTTCCACATGAAAGGCTTGGATTACACCTACTTGCAAGATGCTGCTCTTTTCTAGCAATATCCAAGCAAGTGAAAGGGAGAATGTGGGATATCAGGGGCTTAATATCCCCCAGCGAAAGCTGGAATTCACACCGTGTTGTTATAAACTGATTTTCAGAATCTGTGTGGGATTGTACTCCTTTTCACTCTGTGCCTTATTTGCAAGAGTAGGAACAGATTGTTTTTCCATGTTCCCTGTGCCTGTGGAAAGTGTGGCTTCTTATTCACATGCCGCACTGTTTGTACGGGCAAACGGTGGAGAAACCAATGTAATGTTCTGATGGTTAGAAGCTGAATGGAGAAATGTACACTGCCTCCTACAGAAATCTCTGGAGTAGGAATGCTCTTCCACGGGTGGATACCTCTTTTGACCACATGCTCCACTCAAGCGAATGGCAGCTCGAGTTATATTGGGAGATTACTGCATCAAAGAGAAACATCTGGAACTCAGACCAGCTTTTTGTGAAGTCAGTTTCAGGAATGGAGTGGAAATTACTACCTCCATGCTCTTTGCCATTTACCACCAGGAGGCACGTGTTTGTTCCATTACACTACCTGCATCTGCAGTAGTGAAAGTCCAAATATGACGTCAAATCCCTTTGTAGAAACGAGTCCTGGTGCACTGCTATCTGTTTGGACCATTAGAGCCTGTAGACAGAGGTGGAAAATGCCTGATTTCCACATCAAAGTCTGGGATTACACGTAATTGCAAGATGCCTCTGTTTTTTAGCAACATCCAGGCAAGTGAAAGGGAGAATCTGAGATATCAGTTGCTTAATCATCCCAAGCAAAAGCTGCAATTCACACCGTGTTGCTATACACTGATTTTCAGAATCTAAGTGGGACTTTATTCCTTGTTCACTCTGTGCCTTATTTGCAAGAGTAGGAACAGATTATTTCTCCATGTTCCCTGTGCCTGTGGAGAACTGTGGCTACTCACTGAAATCCTGCACTCTTTGTATAGGCAAACTGTGGAGAAACACACGTAATGTTCTGATGGTTAAAAGCCGAATTGAGAAAAACACACTGCTTCCTTCGGAAATCTCTAGACTAGCAGTGCTCTTCCATGGGTGGATATCTCCTTTTGACCACAAGCTCCATTGAAGAGAATGGCAGCTGGAGTGATATTCGGAGATTTCTCCATGAAATAGAAACATGTGACACTCAGAACTGGTTTTTGTGAAGTCAGTTTCAGGAACGGAGTGGAAATTATTACCTCTCTGCTCTTTGCCGTTTACTGCCAGGAGACAAGTGCGCCTTTACACTACCTGTGTCTGCAGTAGTGAAAGTCCAATTATGACATCACAATCCCTTTGTAGAATGGAAAACTGGTGCACTGCTATGTGTTTTTAGACCTTTTGAGCCTGAAGACAGAGGTTGAAAATGCCTGTTTTCCTCATCAACGTCTTGGATTTCAACTAATTTCAAGATGCCTCTTTTTTCTAGCAACATCCAAGCAAGTGAAAAGGATAATATGGGATATGAGGAGCTTAATCTCCCCAAGCAAATGCTGGATTTCACACCGTGTTGCTATAAACTGATTTTGGAAATCTGAGTGGGACTGTACGCCCTGTTCACTCTGTGCCTTATTTGCAAGAGTAGGAACAGATTGTTTCTCCATGTTCCCTGTGCCTCTGGAGAAGTTTGGCTTCTTATTGAAATAGCTCAGCCTTTGTACGGGCAAACAGTGGAGAAACAGATGTAATGTTCTGATGGATAGAATCTGAATCAAGAAAAGCACACTGCCTCTTTTGAAAATCTCTTTACCAGGAATGTTATTCCATGGGTGGATATCTCCTTTTGACTACAAGCTCATTTCAAGTGAATGGCAGCTGGAGTGATATTCGGAGATTACTCCCTCAAAGAGAAACACCTGGGACTCAGACCTGCTTTTTGTGAGGTCAGTTTCAGGAAAAGAGTCGAGATTACTACCTCAATGATCTTTGCCATTTACCACCAGGAGGCAAGAGTTTGTTCCTTTACACTACTTGCGTCTGCAGTAGTGAAAGTCCAATTATGACCTCAAGTCCCTTTGTAGAAAAGAGCCCTGGCACAGTGTCATCTGTGTTTGGACCGTTAGAGACTGAAGACAGAGGTGGTTTTCCACCTCAAATTCTTGGATTACAACTCATTGCAAGATGCCTCTCTTTTCTGGCAACATCCAAGGAAGCGAAAGGGAGAATCCATTATATCAGGTTCTTAATCTCCCCAAGCAAAAGCTGGAATTCACATCGTGTTGCTATAAACTGATTTTTAGAATCTGCGTGGGAGTGTACACAATGCTCACTCTGTGCCTTATTTGCAAGTGTATTAACAGATTGTTGCTCCATGTTCCCTGTGCCTGTGGAGAACTGTGGCTTCTTACTGAAATCCAGCACACTTTGTATGGGCAAACGGTAGAGAAACAGACATAATGTTCTGATGGTTAGAATCTGAATCGATAAAAGCACACTACCTCCTTCAGAAATCTCTGGACAAGAGTGCTCTTCCACGGGTGGATATCTCCTTTTGAGCACAAGCTCCATTCAAGCGAATGGCAGCTGGAATGATATTCGGAGATTACTCCCTCAAAGAGAAACACCTGACACTCAGACCTGTTTTCAGGAATGGAGTGGAAATTACTACCTCCATGCCATTCACCGTTTACAGACAGGGGGCAAGAGTTTGTTTCTTTACACTACTTGTGTCTGCAGTACAGAAATTCCAATTATGAGGTCAAATCCCTTTGTAGAAACGAGTGCTGGCCCACTGCTGTCTGTATTTGGACCATTAGAGCATGAAGACAGAAGTGGAAAATGCCTGTTTTCCACATTAATGGCATGGAGTACACCTAATTGCATGATGCCTCTGATTTCTAGCAACATACAAGGAAGCAAAAGGGAGAATCTGGGATATCAGGAGATTAATCTCCCCAAGCAAAAGCTAGAATTTACACCGTGTTGTTATAAAGTTATTTTTGGAAGCTGAGTGGGACTGTACTCCCTGGTCACTTTGTGCCTTATTCGAAAGAGTAGGAATAGATTGTTTCTCCATGTTCACTGTGCCTAAGGAGAACTGTGGCTTCTTATTGAAACCTAGAATAGCAAAAGCAATTCTAAGCAACCACAACATGGCAGGGCGTATTATAATTCCCAATTTAAAACTCTACTATAAAGCCGCCATGATAAAAACTGCATGGTACTGGCAAAGTAACAGACGCAAGGACCAGTGGAATAGATTAGAAGACCCAGAAACAACTCCAGATACACTAAGCCACCTTATCTTTGAAAAAGGAGCCAAACATCCCCAATGGAAGAAAGACAGCCTATTTAACAAATGTTGCTGGGAGAATTGGGCTTTAGCCTGCCCAAAGCTAAAGCTAGACCTATCTCTTTCACCATGCACAGAACTAAACTCACAGTGGATACGAGCCTTAAACATTAAAACAGAAACAATAAGCCTGCTGGTAAACAGGCTTGGTAAAACTCTTGGAGACATTGGCTTAGGCAGAGACTTTATGAATAAAACCTCCCTAGCACAAGAACTAGCAGAAAGAATCAACAAATGGGATCTCATCCTACTGAAAAGCTTCTGCTCAGCCAAAGAAGTCGCTGGCACTGCTAGAAGACAACCAACAACATGGGAAAAAATCTTTACTAGCTGTGTTATCAGACAAAGGGCTATTATCGACAATATATAAAGAACTCAAACAGATCAGCCTCCCCAAGTTTAAAGACCCAATTCAAAAATGGGCAACTGAGGGCCGGAGGGTTAGCTCAGTGGTTCCGGTGCCTGCCTTTTAAGCGCAAGGACCTGAGTTCAATCCCCGGTTACCACATATAATGCTGGGCGTGGTGGCTCACGCCTGTAATCCCAGCACTCAGGAGGCAGAGACAGGAGGATTGCTGAGTTCGCGGCGGCTTGCCTGGGCACCATAGTGAGCTCAGGGCCAGCCTGAACTACAAAGTGAGACCCTGTCTCCAAAAAGAAAAAAAAAATGGGCAACTGAAATGAACAGACACTTCTAGAGGCAGAAATCAAAGCAGCCAAGAAACATGAAGAAATGCTAAACATCTCTGGTCATTCAAGAGATGCAAATGAAAACAACACTGAGATTCCACCTCACTCCACAATGAATGGCTGCGATTACAAAGTCAACCGACGATAAATGCTGGCGTGGCTGTGGGGAGAAAGGAACCCTTCTCTACTGTTGGTGGGATTGCAGACTTGTGCAACCATTGTGGAGATCTGTGTGGAGATTTCTCAGAAAATTAGGACCACGGGTCCCATTTGACCCTGTGACTTCCTATTGAAATCCTGCACTCTTTCTACAGGCCAAAGGTGGAGAAACAGACATAATGTTGTGATGGTTAGAATCTGAATCAAGAAAAGCACACTGCCTCCTTCAGAAACCTCTGGACTAGGAGTGCTTTTCCACGGGTCGATATCTCCTTTTGACCACAAGCTCCATTCAAGCGAATGGCAGCTGGAGTGAATATTCGGTGATTACTCCCTCAAAGAAAAACACCTGGAACTCACACCTACTTTTGGTGAAGTCAGTTTCAGGAATGGAGTGGAAATTACTCCCTCCATGCTCTTTGCTGCTTACTGCCAGGAGGCAAGAGTTTGTTCCTTTTCTCTACCTGTGTCTGCAGTAGTGGAAGTCCAATTATGACGTCAAACCCCTTGGTAGAAACAAGTCCTGGTGCACTGCTATCTCTGTTTCAACTGTTAGAGCCTGAAGACAGAGGTGGAAAATGCCTGTTTTGCACATCAAAGTCTTAGATTACACTGAGTTGCAAGATGCCTCTCTTTTCTAGCAACATCCAAGCAAGCAAAAGCAGAATCTGGGATATCAGGAGCTTAATCTCCCCCCCCCCCAAAAAGCTGGAATTCACACCGTGTTGCTATAGACTGATTTTCAGAATCTGAGTGGGACTGTACTCCCTGGGCACTCTGTGCCCAATTGGCAAGTGTAGGAACAGATTGTTTTTCAGTATTTCTGTGCCTGAGGAGAACTGTGGCTTCTTATTGAAATCCCACACTCTTTGTACAGGCAACAGTTTGAGAAACACATGTAATATGCTGATGGTTAGAATCTGAATCGAGAAAAGCACACTGTCTTCTTAGGAAATTTCTGGAGTAGGAGTGCTCTTCCACGGGTGGATATCTACTTTTGACCAGAAGCTCCATTCAAGTGAATGGCAGCTGGAGTGATATTTGGAGATTACTCCCTCACAGAGAAACACCTGGAACACAGACCTGCTTTTTGTGAAGTCAGTTTCAGGAATGGAGTGCAAATTAATACCTCCATGCTCTTTGCCATTTACTGCCAGGAGGCAAGAGTTTGTTCCTTTATAGTACCTGTGTCTGCAGCATTGAAAGTCCAATTATGACATCAAATCCCTTTGTACAAACGAGTCCTGGAGCACTGCTATGTGTGTTTGAACCATTAAAGACTGAAGACAGAGGTGGAGAATGCGTGTTTTCTACATCAAATGCTTGTATTACACCTAATTGCAAGATTCCTCTCTTTTCTAGCAACATCCAAGCAAGGAAAATGGAGAATCTGGGATATCAGTGGCTTAATCTCCCCAAGCAAAAGCTGGAATTTACACTGTTTTGCTATAAAGTGGTTTTCAGCATCTGAGCTGGTCTGTACTCCCTGCTCACTCTGTGCCTTATTTGCAAGAGTATTAACAGATTATTTCTCCATGTTCCCTGTGCCTGTGGAGAACTGTGGCTTCTTATTGAAATCCCACACTCTTTGTAAGGGAAAATGGTGGAGAAACCGACGCATTGTTCTGCTGGTTAGAATCTGACTCGAGAAAAGCACTCTGTCTCCTTCAGAAATCTCTGGACTAGGAGTGCTCTTCCATGGGTGGTTATCTCCTTTTGACCACAATCTCCATTCAATTGAATGGCAGCTGGAGTGATATTCAGAGATTACTTCCTGAAAGAGTAACACCTGGAACTCAGTCCTGCTTTTTGTGAATTCCGTTTCAGGAATGGAGTGGAAATTACTACCTCCATGCTCTTTGCCATGTACCCCCTGCAGGCAAGAGTTTGTTCCTTTAAAAACCTGTGTCTGCAGTAGTGAAAGTCCAATTATGACCTCAAATTCCCTAGTAGAAACTTGTTCTGGCCCACTGCTATCTGTGTTTGCAACATTAGAGCCTGAAGACAGATTTGGAAAGTGCCTGCTTTCCACATCAAATGTTTGGATTTCACCTAGTTGCAAGATGCCTGTCTTTTCTAGCAACATCCAAGCAAGCGAGAGGGATAATCTGGGATATCAGGAGGTTAATCTCCCCAAGCAATAGGTGGAGAACACACTTTGTTGCTATAAACGGATTTTCAGGATCTCAGTGGGACTGAACTCCCTGGTCACTCTGTGCCTTATGTGCAAGAGGAGGAACTGATTGTTTCTCCATGTTGCCTGTGCCTGTGGAGAACTGTTTTTTTTTTTTTAATTAAAATCCGGCATTCGTTGTATGGGCAAACGGTGGAGAAACAGACATAACTATCTAATGGTTAGAATCTGAATGGAGAAAAGCACACTGCCTCCATCGGAAATGTTCGGAGTAGGAGTGCTCTTCCAAGGGTGGATATCTCCTTTAGACCACAAGCTCCATTCAAGCAAATGACACCTGGAGTGATATTCAGAGATTACTCCCTCAAAGAGAAACACCTGGAACTCTGACCTGTTTTTTGTGAAGTCAGTTTCTGGAATGGAGTGGAAATTACTACCTCCGTGCTCTTTGCCATTTACCGCCAGGAGGCAAGAGTCTGTTCCTTCACACTACATGTGCTTGCATAGTGAAAGTCCAATTATGACATAAAATCCCTTTGCAGAAACTAGTCCTGGTGCACTGCTATCTGTGTTTGGATGGTTAGAGCCTGAAGACAGAGGTGGAAAATGCTTGTTTTCAACATAAAAGACATGGATTACACCTAATTGCAAGATGAGTCTCTTTTGTAGCAATGTCCAAGCAAGCGAAAGTTAGACTCTGGGATACCAGGAGCTTAATCTCCCCAAGCAAAAGGTGGAATTCACACCGTGTTGCTATAAACTGATTTTCAGAATCTGAGTGGGACAGTACTCCCTGGTCACTCTGTGCCTTATTTGCAAGAGTAGGAACAGATTGTTTCTACATGTTCCTTGTGAATGTGGAGATCTGTGGCTTCTTATTGAAATCCCGTATCTTTGTACAGGGAAACAGTGGAGAAACAGACACTATGTTCTGATGGTTAGAGTCTGAATCGAGAAAGGCACACTGGAGTGATATTCGGAGATTACTCCCTCAAGAGAAACACCTGTTACTTTGCCAGTACCATGCAGTTTTTATCACAGTGGTTGCTTAGAATTGCTTTTGCTATTCTAGGTTTTTTTGTGTTTCCAGATGAATTTTTTATTATTTTCTCTAGCTCTGTGATGTATACCGTTGGAATCTATATAGTAGTTGTGGGAGTATAGCCATTTTGCCGATGTTGGTTCTCCCGACCCAGTTTTCACAGTCCTATAGTTTTCACAGCAGAGGTCTTTCACTTCCTTTGTTAGGTTGATTCCTAGATATTTCATTTTTCTGGGTGCTACTGTGAAAGGGATTGACTCCGAATTTCTCTTTCAGTGAGTCTGTTGTTTGTGTAGACAAAGGCTGTTGATTTTTGAGCATTGACCCTGTATCCAGCAACACTACCAAATTTGGTAATTAAGTCTAACAGTCTTTTGGTTGAGTTTTTAGGATCCTCTAGATAGAGTATCATATCATCAACAAATAATGACAGTTTAACTTCTTCCTATCTTTATTCCTTTTATATCTTTGTCCTGCCTGTTGGTTTCTCTGTAGGGTTTTTCTGCATCTATTGAGGTAATCATATGGTTTTTGTCCTTGAGTCTGTTAATATAGTGTATTGCATTAATTGATTTACGTATGTTGAACCACCCTTGATCAGGGTGTATGATTTTCTTGATAACTCTCTGTATTCTGTTTGTAAGTATCCTATTGAGGATTTTTGCGTCAATGTTCATTAGAGAGATTGGCCTGTAGTTTTCTTTTTTGGTGGGATCTTTCCCTGCCTTTGAAATCAAGGTGATGGTTGCTTCAAGGAATGATTTGGGGAGTACTGGTCCCTTTCAATTTCATTAAAGAGAAACACCTGGAATTCAGACTTGCCTTTTGTGAAGTCAGTTTCAGGAATGAGTGGAAATTACTAGTGCCATGCTCTTTGCCATTTACTGCTAGGAGGCAAGAGTTTGTTTCTTTACACTACCTGTGTCTGCAGTAGTGAAAGTCCACTTATGACGTCAAATCTCTTTGCAGAAATGAGTCTTGGTGCACTGCTGTCTGTATTTGGACCGTTAGAGACTGAAGACAGAGGTGGAAAATGCGTGTTTTTCACAACTAAGTCTTTTATTACACCTAATTGCAAGATGCCTCTATTTTCTAGCAACATCCAAGCAAGCGAAAATGAGAATCTGGGATATTAGGAACTTAATCACCCCAAGCAAAACCCGGAATTCAAACCGTGTTGCTCTAAACTGATTTTCAGAATCTGAGTGGTATTGTACTCCCTGCTCACTCTGTGCCTTATTTGTAAGAATAGGAACAGATTGTTTCTCCATGTTTCATGTGCCTGGGAGAATTGTGGCTTCTTACTGAAATCCCGCACTCTTTGTATGGGCAAACATTGGAGAAACAGACGTAATGTTCTGATGGTTAGAATCTGCACTGAGAAAAGCACAATGCCTCCTTCAGAAATCTCTGTACTAGTAGTGCTATTCCAAGGGTGGATATCTCCTTTGACCACAAGCTCAATTCAAGCGAATGGCAGCTGGAGTGATATTCAGAGTTTACTCCCTCAAAGAGAAACACCTGGAACTCAGACCTGCTTTTTATGTAGTCGGTTTCAGGAAGGGAGTGGAAATTACTACCTCCATGCTCTTTGATGTTTACTGCCAGGAGGCAGGAGTTTGTTCCATTACACTAACTGTGTCTGCAGTAGTGAAAGTCCAATTATAACATCAAATACCTTTGGAGAAACGAATCCTGGTGCACTGCTCTCCGTGTTTGGACCTTTAGAGCCTGAAAACAGAAGTGGAAAATGCATGTTTTCCACATCAAAGGCTTGGATTACACCTAATTTCAAGATGCCTTTCTTTTCTAGCAACATCCAGGCAAGCGAAATGGAGAATCTGATATATCAATTGCTTAATCTCCCCAAGGAAAAGCTGGAATGCACACTGTGTTGCTATAATCTGATTTTCCGAATTGGAGTGGGACTGTACTCTTTGCTCATTCTGTGCCTTATTTGCAAGAGTAAAAGCGGGTTGTTTCTCCATGTTCCTTGTGCCTGTGGAGAACTGTGGCTTCTTACTGAAATCCTGTACTCTTTCTATGGGCAAACGGTGGAGAAACAGACCTAATGTTCTGGTGGTTAGAATCTGAATCGAGAAAAGCCCACTGCCTGCTTCAGAAATCTCTGGAGTAGGACTGCTCTTCCACTGGTGGATATCTCCTTTTGACCACAAGCTCCATTCAAGCGAATGGCACCTGGGGTGATATTCAGAGATTACTCAATCAAAGAGAAACACCTGGAACTCAGACCTGCTTTTTGTGAAGTCAGTTTCAGGACAGAGTGGAAATTACTATCTTCATGCTCTTTGATGTTTGCCGCCAGGAGGCAAGAGTGTGTTCCTTTACAGTACGTGTGTCTGCAGTAGTGAAAGTTCAATTATTACATCAAATCCCACTGTAGAAAGGAGTCCTGGCACACTGCTATCTGTTTTTGGACCATTAGTGACTGAAAACAGGGGTGGAAAATGCCTGTTTTCCACATCAAATCTTGGATTACACCTAAAGGCAAGATGCCTCGCTTTTCTAGCAACATCTAAGCAAGTGAAAGAGAGAATCAGGGATATCAGGGGCTTAATCTCCCCAATTAAAGCTGGAACTCACACCCTGTTGCTATAAACTGATTTTCAGAATCTCAGTGTGACTGTACTCCCTGCTCACTCTGTGCCTTATTTGCAATAGTAGGAACAGAATGTTTCTCCATGTTCCCTTTGCCTGTGGAGAACTGTGGCTTCTTAATGAAACCCCCACTCTTTGTATGGGCAAACGGTGGAGAAACTGACTTAATGTTCTGATGGTTAGAATCTGAATCGAGAAAAGCACACTCCCTTCTTCGGAAATCTCTGGACTAGGAGTGCTATTCCACGGGTGCATATCTCCTTTTGACCACAAGCTCCATTCAAGCGAATGGCAGCTGGAGTGATAATTGGAGATTACTCCTTCAAAGAGAAACACCTGGAACTCAGACCTGATTTGTGAAGTCAGTTGCAGGAACGGAGTATAAATTACTACCTCCATGCTATTTGTCATTTACTGCCAGGAGGCAAGAGTTTGTTCCTTTACACTACATGTGTTGCAGTAGTGAATGTCCAATTATGACCTAAAATCCCTTTGTAGAAATGAACTGCTATCTTCTTTGGACCAATAGAGCCTGAACACAGAGGTGGAAAATGCCTGTTTTCCGCATTAAAGCCTTGGATTATACCTACTTGCAAGATGCCTCTCTTTTCTAGCAATATCCAAGCATGGGAAATGGAGAATCTTTTATATCAGGGGCTTAGTCTCTGTAAGCAAAAGTGGAGTTCAAACCGTGTTGCTATAATCTGATTTTCAGAATCTGAGTGGGACTTTGCTCTCTGGTCACTCTGTCCCTTATTTGCAAGAGTATTAATAGATTGTTTCTCCATGTTCCCTGTGCCTGTGGAGACCTGGGTCTTCTTATTGAAATCCTGCACTCTTTGTACGGGCAAATGGTTGAAAAACAATCCTAATATTCTGATGGTTAGAATCTGAATCAAGAAAAGAACACTGCCTCCTTCGGAAATCTCTGGACTAGGAGTGCTCTTCCACGGGTGGATATCTCCTTTAGACCAAAAGCTCCATTTGAGCCAATGGCAGCTGGAGTTATATTCGGAGATTACTCCTTCAAATAGAAACACTTGAAGCTCAGAGCTTCTTTTTGTGAAGTCAATTTCAGGAATGGAGTGGAAATTACTACCTCCATGCTCTTTGCCATGTACCACTAGGAGGCAAGAGTTTGATCCTTTACACTCCCTGTGCCTGCAGTAGTGAAAGTCCAAATATGATGTCAAATCCCTTTGTAGAACCGAGTCCTGGTGAACTGCTCTCTGTGTTTGGGCCGTTAGAGCCTGAAGACAGAGGTGGAAAATTCCTGTTTTCCCAATGAAATTCTTGGACTACATCTAGCTGCAAGATGACTGTCATTTTTAGCAACATTCAAGCAAGCAAAAGGGAGAATCTGGGATATCTGGGGCTTAGTCTCCCCCAGCAAAAGCTGGAATTCACACCGTGTTGCTATAAATTGATTTTCATAATCTGAGTTGGACTGTACTCCCTGGTCACTCTGTGCCTTACTTGCAAGAGTAGGAACAGATTGTTTCTCCATGTTCCCTGTGCTTGTGGAGATCTGTGGCTTCTTATTGAAATGCTGCACTCTTTGTACAAGCAAACAGTGGAGAAGCAGACTTAATGTTCTAATTTTTAAAATCTGAATCTACAAAAGTACACTGCCTCCTTCAGAAATCTCTGGAGTAGGAGTGCTCTTCCTCGGGTGGATATCTCCATTGGACCACAAGCTTAATTCAAGCGAATGTCACCTGGAGTGATATTCGGAGATTACACCCTCAAAGAGAAACACATGGAACTCAGACTTGCATTTTGTGAAGACAGTCTCAGGAACGAAGTAGAAATTCCTAGCTCCATGTTCTTTGCCATTTATCACCAGGAGGAAAGAGTTTGTTCCTTTATACTACCTGTGTTTGCAGTAGTGAAAGTTCAATTATGACCTCAAATTCCTTTGTAGAAACGTGTCCTGGGGCAGTGCCATCTGTGTTTGGACCATTAGAGCCTGAAGACAGGGTTTGAAAATGCCTGTTTGCCACATCAAAGCCTTGGAAAACATCTAATTGTAAGATCCTCTCTTTTCTACCAACATCCAAGCAAGCGAAAGGGAGAATCTGGGATATCAGTGGCTTAATCTGCCCAAGCAAAAGCTGGAATTCACACCTTTTTGCTATAAACTAATTTTCAGAATGTGAGTAGGAGTGTACTCCCTGGTCAATCTGTGAATTATTTGCAAGAGTAGGAACAGACTGTTTCTCCATGTTCCCTATGCCTGTGGATCACTGTGGCTTCTTATTGAAATCCCGCACTCTTTGTTCGGGCAAACGTTGGAGGAACAGATGTAATGTTCTGATGGTTAGAATCTGAATTGAGAGAAGCATTCTGCCTCCTTTGGAAATCTCTGGAGTAGGAGTGCTATTCCAAGGGTGGATATCTCCTTTGACAACGAGCTTAATTCAAGCGAATGGCACCAGGAGTGAAATTCGGAGATTACTCCCTCAAAGAGAAACACCTGGAACTCAGACCTGCTTTTTGTGCAGTCAGTTTCAGGAACGGAGTGGAAATTACTACCTCCATGCTTTTTGCAGTTTACTGCCAGGAGGCAAGAGTTTGTTCCTTTACAGTACCTGTGTCTGTATAGTGAAAATCTAATTAGCACACCATTTCCGTTTGTACAAAGGAGTCCTGGCACACTGCCGTATGTGTCTGTGTCCTTAGAGCCGGAAGACAGAGGTGGAAAATCCCTGTTTTCCAGATCAAAGGCTTGGATTACACCAAATTGCAAGATGCCTTTCTTTTCTAGCAACATCCAAGCAAGCAAAACTGAGAATCTGAGATATCAGTGGCTTAACCTCCCCAGGCAAAATTGGAATTCACACCATGTTGCTATAGACTGATTTTCAGAATCTGAGTGGGACTCTGCTCGCTGGTAACTGTGAGCCTTATTTGCAAGAGTAGGAACAGATGGTTTCTCCATGTTCCCTGTGCCCCAGGAGAACTGTGGCTTCTTTCTCAAATCCCACACACTTTGTACAGGCAAACGGTGGAGAAACAGATGTAATATTTTGATGGTTAGAATCTGAATTGAGAAAAGCACACTGCTTCCTTAGGAATTCTCTCAACTGGGAGTGCTATTTCATGGGTGCATATCTCCTTTTGATCACAAACTCCATTCAAGTGAATAGCAGCTGGAGTGACAATCGGAGATTACTCCTTCAAAGAGAAACACCTGGAACTCAGACCTGCTTTTTGTGAAGTCAGTTTCAGGAATGGAGTGGAACTTACTACCTCCATGCTCTTTGCCATTTACCGCCAGGAGGCAAGAGTTTGTTCTTTTACACTACCTGTGTCGCAGTAGTTAAAGTCCAATTATGACATCAAATCCCTTTGTAGAAACGAGCCCTGGAGCACTTCTATCTGTGTTTGGACAGTTAGAGCCTGAACACAGAGGTTGCAAATGCCTTTTTCCACATCAAAGGCTTGGATTACACCTACTTGCAAGATGCCTTTCTTTTCTAGCAACATCCAAGCAAGGGAAATGGAGAATCTCGTATATCAGGGGATTAATCTCTGCAAGCAAAAGCTTGAGTTCAAACTGTGTTGCTCTAATCTGATTTTCAGAATCTGAGTGGGACTGTGCTCCCTGGTCACTCTGTGCCTTATTTGCAAGAGTATTAACAGATTGTTTCTCCAGGTTCCCTGTGCCTGTGGAGAACTGGATTCTTACTGAAATCCCGCATTCTTTGGATGGGCAAATGGTTGAAAAACAGACCTAATGTTCAGATGGTTAGAATCTGAATTAAAAAAAAAGAACACTGCCTCCTTCGGAAATCTCTGGAGTTTGAGTGCTATTCCATGGGTGGATATCTCCTTTAGACCAAAAGCTCCATTCGAGTGAATGGCAGCTGCAGTGATATTTGGAGATTACTCCTTCAAAGAGAAACATCTGAAACTCAGACCTGATATTTGTGAAGTCAGTTTCAGGAACGGAGTGGAAATTACTACCTCCATGCTATTTGCCGTTTACCGCCAGGAGGCAAGATTTTGCTTCTTTACCAGTGTCTGCAGTAGTAAAAGTCCAATTAGACATCAAATCCCTTTGTAGAAATGAGTCCTGGTGCACTGCTATCAGTGTTTGGACCATTAGAGCCTGAAGTCAGAGGTGGAAAATTCATGTATTCCACCCAAATTCTTGGAATACACCTAATTGCAAGATGCCTCTCTGTTCAAGCAACATCCAAGCAAGTGAAAGGGAGAATCTAGGATATCAGGGGCTTAATCTCTCCAAGAAAAAGCTGGAAGCAACAGCGCATTGCTATAAACTGATTTTCAGAATCACAGTGGGACTTTACTCCCTGCTCACTCTGTGCCTTACATGCAACAGTAGGTACAGATTGTTTCTCCATGTTCCCTGTGCCTGTGGAGAACTGTGGCTTTTTATTGAAATTCTGCACCCTTTTTACAGGCAAACAGTGGAGAAACAGATGTAATATTCTGATGGTTAGAATCTGAATCGAGAAAAGCAAACTCCCTCCTTCGGTAATCTCTGGACTAGGAGTGCTATTCCACAGGTGCATATCTCCTTTTGAACTCAAGCTCCATTCAAGCGAATGGCAGCTGGAGTGATAATCGCAGATTACTCCTTCAAAGAGAAACACCTGGTACTCAGACCTGTTTTTGTGAAGTTAGTTTCAGGAACGGAGTGGAAATTACTACCTCCATGCTCTTTGCTATTTACGGCCAGGAGGCAAGAGTTTGTTGCTTTACACTACTTGTGTCTACAGTTGTGAAAGTCAAAATATGATGTCAAATCCCCTTGTAGAACTGAGTCCTGGTGAACTGCTCTCTGTGTTTGGACCGGTAGAGTCTGAGGACAGAGGTGGAAAATGCCTGTTTTACACATGAAAGTCTTTTACTACACCTAGCTGCAAGATGCCTCCTATTTCTAGCAACATTCAAGGAAGTGAAAGGGAGAATCTGGGATATCAGGGGCTTAATCTCCCCAAGCAAAAGCTGGAATTCACACTGTGTTCCTATAAACTGATTTTCAGAATCTGAGTTGAGCTGTACTCCCTGGTCACTCTGTGCCTTATTTGCAAGAGTAGGAAGAGATTGTTTCTCCATGTTCCCTGTGCCTGTGGAGAACTGTGGCTTCTTATTGAAATGCCACACTCTTTGTAAGAGCAATCGGTGGAAAAACAGACTTGATGTTCTGAGGGTTAGAATCTGAATCTACAAAAGTACTCTGCCTCCTTCGGAAATCTCTGAAGTAGGAGTGCTTTTCCAAGGGTGGATATCTCCATTGGATCACAAGCTCCATTCAAGCGAATGGCACCTGGAGTGATATGTGGAGATTATGCCCTCAACGAGAATTACGTGGAACTAAGACTTGCTCTTTGTGA
>PVIC010013133.1:0-38524 GCA_004025085.1 Thryonomys swinderianus
CATGAGTTTTGTTCCCCTTTTTATTACCATCACAGCATTTTTGGACCTTTGGAGATCTTCTATGTATCATGTCATCTGTGGATAATGATAATTAATAATGATACTTTCCTATCCTGATTCTTTTATTTGCTTTCCCTTCTCGAATTTCTCCAGCTAATGTTTCTAGAACTACTCTGAATGTAAGTGGTGATCATGAGCATCCTTGTTTTGTACCTGACTTTAGAGTACTAATTGTCAGTTCATGTCCTTTTACTGTGATGTTGGCTGTTGATTTCTCATAGGTGCCTTTTATCATACTGAAATAATGACCATTTACTGAAATTTTCTGTAGCATTTTTATCAGGAATAGATTACCATTTGTCAAATGTTTCTCTGCATTTACTGAGAGGATCCCCATGGATTTTGTCCTTGGTTGTACTAATATGGTATATCCTAGTTATTGGTTCATGTATATTGAATCATCCCTCTAACCCTAGGAAAAATTCTTTTTGGTGATGGTGCATAATCTTCTTCATGTTTGCTGCATTCTGTTTGACAGTATCTTATTAAGGGTTTTTGCATCTATGTTCATTAGAGATTTTTAATTTGGCTATTCTCTGGTTTTGGTAATATTTATTTCCAGTGAATCTGAGAGTAATAATTCTTCATTTTTGTTAAAGAGTTAAGAAGCAGTGACATTAGGTCTTCTCTAAATGTCTTGTAAAATTAAGCAGTAAGTCTACCAGTGTCTGATTTTTCTTTGTTGATAGTTTTTAAATTACCTCTTTATTATTAATGACTAATGTTGGTTAATTTAGAGTTTTTATAATTTTCTTGATTTAGCTTTGTTAATTCATATGTATCTAGGAATATGTTCATTTATTCTGTTTTCCATCTTATGAAAATATAGGCTTTCAGAGTAGGGGTTGATGATCTTCTAGATTTCTGCAAGATCTGCTGTGATTTTGGCCTTTCAATACCATATTACAACAATTTGAACCTTTTGTTTCCTTTTTATAAGGTTTGCTAAGCATTTGTTGATTTTTTTTAATTTTAAAAGAACCAACTCTGAATTCCTTTATTCTTTATATTGTTGTTGTGATCTGATTTTCTTAAATTTTAACTTTTTTTTTTGTTTTTTGAGACAGGGTCTCGCGTTGTAGTTCAGGCTGGCCCTGAGCTCACTATGGAGCCCAGGCAAGCCGCCGCGAACTCAGCAATCCTCCTGTCTCTGCCTCCCGAATGCTGGGATGACAGGCGTGAGCCACCACGCTCAGCATTGTGGTATGCGGTGTTGATTGCTGGTGGGCGTGTCTCCATGCCCAGCATTATATGTGGTTACCGGGGATCGAACTCAGGACCTTGCGCTTGCGAGGCAGGCGCCGGAACCACTGAGCTAACCCTCCGGCCCTTAAATTTTAATCTTAATTGAATTCTTTACTAGTACATTTTATATGCAGCTCACAATCACACTCAACACTGAGGCATTTGTACCAATATGTGACACAGTCTGAGTTTTTATAATGTCCTCCCTTGTATGAGCTTTGAGCTTGACTTATTTACTTTTAAAAACTTTTTTCGTTACAAAGTGAATGTGAGTCAATTAAGGTAGGAAACAAATATGAGCTGAAAAGGCTTACAGTGGCCATGAAGTTAATGGCTGACATCTTTTGTATCTTCGTTCCTCAAGGTGACTCAGTTCTCAGGTATATTACCGAAAGTCTGCTGCATCTTGCAGTAGAAGAATCCAAGATAGCATTTTCTGATTGGTCTCCAGTACAGGGTCAGAGGACTGTTTTTATTTATTTTTTTTTTGGGGGGGGGAGCTGGGATGGGGCCGAGAAAGCCACCCCTCCGGCCGGGAGGGCCACAGAGGACAGTCCACTGTGGGCGTGGCAGAGAAGGCCTGGGCTGGGTAAGAGCGCGGGGGAGCTCAGGGGAGCCTGCTGGGGACACAGCTGTCCAGGCCCGGCCCCCACCGTCCAGGTCTAAAGGAGGGGAAGGTGACAGGTGGGCTCCACCCGGACTGTCCTTGTGCGCCTCTGCTCGACAGGTAAGCAGGGCCGCCTCCCCCTGGAGTCTTGGTCATGTCGGTCACGTCCAGGACAGTCTTCCCCGTGCGCCTTGAAGTGCTGGCTCCTTCTGCGGGAGGCAAAGATTCCCCTCCTATCTCCACTGTGTACCCACTGGAGGTGCCCTGGGAAACTGAGGCTGTGGCAACCCCTGTGTGCAGGGAAGGAAGACCCTGTTTCTCCCTGGACGTGGGAGGATTCGAGATGGGACCCCTCGGTCCCCAGGCGCACACAGCACTCAGCCCGGCTCCTCGGAGGAAGACTGAAACGACGGTTTCAGAAAATGGCAAGGGCTCTGGATCGGCCGGCCCTGGCCGAGAGGGGGTGTCAGGAGCGCAGTACTCCTGACACTTCGCCTTTGGACCTGAGGAAGCATGAACAGGGAACCCCCCAGCTGACAGGAAAGTGTGCAAGGAGGGACGAAGGAACTCGCGTCACTTACCAAGCATGGCCACACCTTGTGTCCTTGCGCCTGAGTCCTCGTAAACCCACCCACCCTGCGACATAGGGATCCCATCTTCCCTTCAGCTCAGAGGGCTGAGACACCCAGAGGTCAGGCGGCTGCTGCGGGTCACACAGCCGCCCGGGGGAAGGGCATGCAGCGGCCCGGTGACCGGAGCTGCTCCTGAGCTACCCAAGGAGCCGCTAGGGCCATGCAGTTTTCAATATTTTCTAGAAGGCGTCACGTGAGCTATGAGATGAAAAGAATGGGCCTAACATTAAAAAAGGATGACATGGAGCAAAGTACTGAGCAAACTGTTAGTGGTCTCTCTGTGCCTGTCCCGGTGTCTCCTAAAGTGAGAAATCAAAGCCTGCTCTTCAGGTGCATAAAACTGCCCCACGCCGTGGGGACTGTCTCATTCCCAGGCGGCCCTTGGTTTCCGCTTGTTTCTGAAGGGAGGGGCCTGGGTGGAGAGGGAGGGCAAAAGGAGTCCCCCCCACCCCCCGAGGCAGGACGGCACGGTCAGTGCCCTCCCCAGCCGGGACAAGGGCACTGCACACGCTCCCTCAAGGGAGTGGAGTCGGCCCTGGGTGTAGACTGTAAAATGACAAGTGGCTCTGGCGTCCATCCCTCTCTAGGATTATTGTGTTGTAAAGGGCTCTCAGAATCACAGAGCTGCAGGTTTTGGGGAGCCACCAGCTCATGATTAATGGGAGGGCTGGAGGAGAATGCTCAACTGCAGGACATGGACATCACGGTACTCCCGGTACCGGCTGCAAAAGATCAGGCGTCTGCAGACGAGGCCCCGCTGCTCGCCAGCGTCCCTGCCGGGGCGCCCTTCTGCTCACAGGCCATTTCCTATTTTTCACACCGACTCCTCTCCGAGCCCCAAGAGGGGGCTCCAGGCCTGCCCGCGCCCCTCATTCCCACCATGACCCCAGAGACCTTGGAGAGGAACCTCCCAGACCCCTCTGCGGCCATCACGGGGCAGAAAGCGCGGGAGCAGAGCCGCGAAGGGACGTCGCGGTGCCCTTGCTCTCTCCACCTGGGCACCGGCCGGGACCGAGGGAAAACGGAAGAGGAAATGGGGAGGGGCGCTGACCCTCACCATCCCCGCTGGAGCAGGTGCGCGGCAGCTGCAGGAGCGCCGCCCTCTCCACCCTTCGGCTGGCAGTTGGCATCTAGCTCCCCTCGCCGTCACCCTCTTCAAAGACCAGAAGATCGAGTTATAAAGAGACAGACTCGGAGGATTTGGGGACCTCGCTGCGGGCCACGCTGTAGCTCTGCGACCCCGGGCCGAAGGGCCGCGCCAGGCCGCCGGCTGAAGCCGCCGGTTAGTTTCCGGCCCGTGCTCCCCAGGGTCCTGAGCCCCAGACGCAGGGGCCCCGGCTGCGCCGAGCCCGGGGCCCGGGGGCCGACGGCGCCTCCCGCCTCCTCCCGCACGCGCGGCCGGCGGGGGCAACACACTCACTCGGAGCGATCCCGCCGGCAGCGCGGCGCGGCCTCTACATGGAGCTCTGCGCGGAGCGCGCCGAGGCCGGACGGGGCGCTCGGACCGGGATCGGGCCACCGCGGGCAGCCGTTTCCACTTGGACGGTGCAGGGCAGAGCCGGGGCGGGCGCCGAGCCCGGGCGGAGGCGGGGACAGGGAAGGCGGCTCTGCGGGGCTCCGGGGCCCCGCGCCCAGCCCTCCGGGGCAGAACCGTGCTCCGCCGCGGGCCCTTCTGAAGCCAGCGCGGCGGCCGCGTCACCCCACGCTGGGTCCGTTTCCCAGACGGCCACGCCGGCCTCAGCTTCCTGCGGGACAGAAGCGACAGAGACGGGCGAGAGGCGCCCGCGCAGGGGAGGCTGGGCTCCGGCCAGGTGAGTGCCCGCCCCGGGGAGCCGCGCCCAGACTCGCCGGGAAGGGCGGGACCTGCCTGTCCTTACCTCTCGCAGTCAAGGTGTCTGTCTTCTACCCGGAAATGGGGAACAGGACAAAGGCAGAGCAGGGTCGCCTGGAATCGGCATCGCGAAGCCCCAGGGACGACTCAGGCGCGATGCCAGACGCGGCCCATCTCCTGCTGCGACCCCTACATCATCCTAGAGAAAAATGATCAGAGAATAACAGCCAAGGTGCTTCGGCCGTTGGCCACGCCCATACCACGCCCACTCCCACCAGCAATTACAGGCCTCCGCCCATTGTGCCACACCCAGTTCTCTGGCCAATCAGAGGCTCTGCTCCTGCCCTGGGTTTCTAGAACCTTCCACAGCCTCTGAGCACATCCAGCATAATGCCCTGGGAGGGTTGTGGGAAGAGGGTGGTGGTCAGGGTTGTGGAGAATGGGGGGGGGGTCCTCTCATGATACAGAGCTGGGGCCTCTGCAGCGGGACACGTGAGTGCAGGTTAGGCCGTGCCTCTGGGTCAGGAAGCCATGGACAGCTTTAGCCCACGGTTACTTGGAAAGGACGTGACCTGAAACCCAGACTGCAAGCTAGACACCCAGTGCCAAACGCGGACCTCTCACAGCCAGGGCTCTGTCCCAAGGCATAAATGCCTGAGTGGATGAGGTTAGCTTGGGGGCTGTGCTCCTAACTGTAAGGTCTGAAAACCAAACCACTTTTTCCTCCCGCCCCTGTTGCAGTGCCTAGGAAATCCTGTCTTCAGAATGGCAGGGTACACAGCCAATGGGAGAGAGTTACTGAGGAGATGAAACCATCCTGACCAATGAGAAGAAAAGCTTGTCTTGAAGACCAAACCAACGCAATGGAAACGCTTATTGGCCAGTACTTTGTAAGAGTCCATCCTTGAGAGTTCAGCTGCGCCAGTATATTTGAGTCTCGTTTCTCTTATTAATTGGCATAAAATTCACATAAAGTTCACCAGTTTGAAATGTAGAATTCTGAAATGTTTTTACATTAACCAATTATGCAATCATGATCACTAACTCAGCAACATTTTTATTTCCTCGAAACAAAGCCTTATACATATCAAGTAATCACCTCCATTTCACCCTCCAGCGTCTGCTAACTTCTCATTGGCTTTCTATTAGAATGAATTTGCTTTTTCTGGACATTTCTTAGGAATGGAGTCATAAATTAGGTAACTTCTGTGGGTGGTTCTTTTCATTTAGCATCCAACCTGTAGCGTGCATCAATATTTAGGACATGTCTAGGACATGTGACTGACAAGTCAAACCCACTTTTCTGGGTGGCTGGGCACACTTTCATCACCTCCTTCAATATATCAAAAGCATCTTAATAAAAAGACATTGGAAAGGACTTATAAGATTGAGGTAAAGTTTTTTGAAGAGATCTAAGGAAGTTGGAATTAGTTCTGGGTGGAATGCTGTAAAAACTGTATTTTAAGTGATCTGCAATATTTATTAAGTGATCTGTAATATTTATTTGCTTTACTATTGTTAATTTGTTTAACATTCTCAAGTCTTCACATGACTTTTTAAAAATTTCCTGCATTGTAATAAAATGATGTCATTAATAACTCTTCTATATTTCAGACTTTATTCACATTTTATGAGACATATGACAAATTTTCTATCCACTGGAAAAGGCAATATATTAACTCTTTTAATATATTTCATGTCAGACATGTCAAATCAGCATGGACGGCATTTGTCTTATTTACAATTATATTGCCAGTGCCAGTGTGACTGGTACTTCAACTTTATTTTACAAAAGTAATTGAAAGCCTCCCTTTGGGCTCCATTTGTATTTTTCTTATGCAGTATATTAGAGAGTGAAAGGGTATTTATGACAGTGCTATCCAGTAGAACCTTGTACAATACTAGACATTCTTCTGCACTATCCAGTGGAAAACCTATTAGCAATAAACATAACAGTTTGTTAGGCAGAATTTTAAAAGTATTCTACATACTCAAAGAGAATATAGTGTAGGGCCTCAAGAAAAAGGCATACTATGGTCTGGAACTCAGAATACATATGCAGTATTAGGGTTGTCTCATAGATGATTTATCAAGGTTGTGTATTTCTACTGTCTTTCAGATAACACATGTGGTTGATGATCATGGAATGTAAACCATCACCTGTTTGAAATTCTGATATGATGATGACTTATATCACTGTCTACTTGAGGATGAAGGTGTCCAAGAAGAAGAGCCGCTCACATGTGAAAACCATGGGCCTCATACTTATCATTAGAGGTTTATTGTGTCTTTCAAATCTCTAGGAATTATTTTGGGGGATAGTCAATTTCCTGGAAGGGCAATGATATGCATTTAAGGTCCTAAAACTGCGGTATCTCTTAAAGTAAAATTTTAAAATTATGATTTTCCACATTACCTATTTTTATTTTTTGATTTATTTTTACCTCATGAAGGAAAAATTGAAGTTGTCACTATTTGCTGATGATATGATACTCTATATAGAAGATCCTATAAATTCAGCCAAAAGACTGCTTGACTTAATTGTCGGGTTCATTAAAGTAGATGCTTACAAGGTCAACATCCTAAAATCAATATCCTTCCTATATACAAATAGCAGACTCACTGAAAGATAGAGGGAATGATGCTTTTATAATTGCATCCAAAAAATGAAATACCTAGGAATCAATCTGACAAAGGAAATGAAAGAACTCTTGTCTGAAAACTACAGAATTCTGAATAGGTAGATTGAAAATGGTGTCAGAAAAAATGGATATCTTTGGTAGGAAGAACCAATGTTGTCAAAATGGCCATACTCCCAAAATTGTTATATAGATTTAACATAATCCCAGTTGAAATCCCAGCTGCTTATTTCACATAACTAGAGAAAATAATCCAAAGAGGAATCAGAAGAGAATTAGAATAACAATAATTAAAAATAAAAATAAAAAACTAATAAAAAATTTAAAAATCCTAGACAACAAGACTGTGTCAGGGGTATCATGATCCCCAACTTGAAACTATACTACAAAGCCACTGTGATAAAACAAAACAAAAATACAGTGTGGTACTGGCAAAGGCACAGACCTGAGGATCAGTGGAACAGCCTAGAAGATGCAGAAACAACTCTAGAGACACTAAGCCACCTCATCTCTGACAAAAGAGCCAAACACTGTCAGTTGAGAAAAAACAGTCTCTTTAATAAGTGCTGCTGGAAAAACTGGGTTTCAGTTTCCCGAAGATTAAAAGTAGACCTACATCTTGATCAGACACTAATCTGAAATTAAAGTGGATTAAAGATCTTAATATTAAAGCAGAAACACTACACCTGATGGAAGATAGGGTACATAGAATTCTTAGAGACACTGGCATAGGGAAAGACTTTATGAAGAAAATTTCAGTTCCATTGGAACTATCAGAATCATCTACTGGGTTCTAACTGTATTAAAAACAAAACAAAACAAAACAACTTCTGCACAGAAATTGACACTACCAAGAGTGAAAAGACAACCCACGTTTTAGGGGGAAAAATGACCAGTCTTTCTTCAGACAAAGTTCTACTATCTAGAATATATAAAGAACTCAAAACACCAGAGTCCCCAAATTTAAATACCCAGTTCAAATGTTTGCATCTGAAATGAACAGAAACTCTCTAGATAAACAAGTAAAGACAGCTAGGAAACATATTAAAGAGGTGTTCAGCATCTCTGGTCATTCAAGAAATGCAGATGAAAACAGAACTAAGATTCCATCTCACTCTAGAAAGAATGATTGCTATCACTAAATTAACCAAGAGCAAATGCTGGTGAGGCTGCGAGGAGGAAGTAAATTTTCTCCCCTGTCGGTAGGAAGATAAACTGCTGCAACCACTGTGGAACGAAGTGTGGAGAGTCCTGAAAAAAACTAGGATTAGATGTTTCATTTGAACCTACTATTTCCCTGCTGAGTATATTCATGAGAGAATTGAAACCATCATACCACAGCGATGTATGTGCACCGATGTTTATAGTAGCTCCCTTTGAAATAGCTAAATAGTAGAAGCAGCTCAAATGTCCATCAACCAGAGACCAGATAAAAATGTGTGTTTTTTTGTTTTGTTTTGTTTTTGTTTTTGTTTTTTCCCTAAAATGAAGTATTATGGCTAGGGAGTTAGTTTAGTGGCGTTTTAAAGACATATTTTCCTTAAATTAGGGTAAATTTAAATACACTAATGCTCACATTTGACTAAAGTAATGTTACTATACATAATGCCAAATTGAGACAATAATGGTTTAGTAGATATATTTTTGTGGTCACTAAAACACATAGGCAACTTAAGAACAATCCATGTGTTAAGTACTATATTAGCTACAATAAATATGTAAACTAATACTTGAAGAAATTATAAAAGAGATAACTAGACACAGTAAGCAAAAAATAATAATAAAATGAAAGGTCAAAATCCATATAAATCTGAAAGAAAGGGATCTGTAGAAAGGAGATAGAGTCATAATAATAATTCTTACAGGGCCGGAGGGTTAGCTCAGTGGTTCCGGCACCTGCCTCGCAAGCTCAAGGACCTGAGTTCGATCCCTGGTAACCACATATAATGCTGGGCGTGGAGACACGCTCACCAACAATCAACACTGCATACCACAATGCCGGACGTGGTGGCTCCCGTCTGTCATCCCAGCACTCGGGAGGCAGAGACAGGAGGATTGCTGAGTTCGCGGCGGCTTGCCTGGACACCATAGTGAGCTCAGGGCCAGCCTGAACTACAAAGCGAGACCCTGACTCAAAAAGCAAAAAAAAAAAAAAATAAAAAAATAAAAAATAATAATTCTTACACAGATATGCTTTACAATTTACAGCATAAATTCCCTAGTTAAAACTTTTCTAAATATAGCACCTAGGTAGTCATACTATAATCTATGAAAAATATAAAATTTAACCTACATATTAATTCTCTTTTAAAATCCTCATATATTGAAAGTGCTAGACTTGAATCTCCAATCCTGATTTTCTGATGGTTACTTTACACATTTCTTAGGCTCATCTTCGTCACAAATAACTAAACTGATCTGATCAGACTAATGAGGCTGCTTTTTGATCTACAACTCATTGACTTTATATAATAGCCCTTCTATGTTATTAATTTCCACATTTTTCACATACTTCAAGTATAATCAATTAATGCCTTCCTAAAACATTCTTGAGTATTTTAGAAAACAATACTGTGTAAATATGTACATAATTTAGAATCAAACATCTAAGTTCTTTTTTTTAATTGAATTCTTTATTGGCACATTTTATATACAGTTCACAAGCACACTCAACATTGGAGAATTTGTACCAGTATATGACACAAGTTAATTCTCATTTTTACCCATATCCTTACCCACCCAATTTTCACTTTTATTATTCAACTTTTCTAGTAATTATTATCCATAGGATTCTCTATGTTTGGTCATTTTTGAGTTGTTCTGGATTCTTGTTGCAAATGCACATGACTAAAGCTTAAGAACATGTTTGTAAATTCCATTACTTTCATAAGACTACTTTTCACATATTAAAGTAGAATACATTAGTAGAGTTTTATAGCATTCTCTATTTCTATGTGTGTGTCCTTGATAAAGAAACTTTTATTTCATATAACCCATGAAAACAGCAGATGAGTTTCAGTTTTCTGGAGATGGCCATATTGATGATTCATGATGCTTGAAGGCACAGAGTTTCTAAATTGGGGTCAAAGCATCAGAGAAATGTTAGTACAGTAACAAAAAAATTCATTTTTAACATCCTTCTTTAGACCTTTGAAAGATACATTACTTGTCCAGAGACGGAGAGAACATCATTTACTATTTTAGGATAAGCTTAAGTTGTTCATTATTCTCATGACAATTAAAGAAAATAAATTTAAGAAAATCTGTGATATTTTTAATAAACATAAGGAATAATTGTGATTTATTGCTTATGTTAGAAGTGTCATTAAAATTTATCTTTAACTGTATATAATTTATATTAATGCATTCTTAACCCTTGCAACAGAGTTAGGGCTATACTGTATTAAAAAGTGATTTTTAAAAATTGATTTTATTACTACATTTTATATAAACACTATGATCGCATTCGATATTTGTATATTTGTAGAGAATTTGTACCTGTATATGACACATATAGATTCTCATGTTTTTCCATTCCCAAACTCCCTATAACCCCCAACCGCTGTATACATTTTTTATCATCAAATTTTTTCTTTCCCTTTACTTTCTCCTACCCTCCCATGTCCCTTTTCCTTTTGAATATTTTCTTCCCTATAGTGCTTTTTAACCTTTTTTCAGCCACTGAACATTTAATGAAAGCTACGAGTTCTTACCTCCAAAACACACACGCACACACACACACACACACACACACACACACACACACACTCCTATTAGCAGAAAGGAGACTCCTAAAATCATTGAAACTTTGACAATTAGGACATAACACATCATTTATATATAAAACCACTGGAGGCCCTAAGAAATAACACAAAAACATTTCTGGAAATTTTTGTGTGTGGGCTTTTTGAGATAGGATCTTGCTATGTAGTTGAAGCAGGTTTTGAATTTGCAGTGAGCATCTTGCCTCAGCCTCTGAATGCTGGGATTACACCATACATCATTTCCTTTTTTCTTTCTTTCTTTCCCTTTCTTTCTTTCTTTCTTTCTTTCTTTCTTTCTTTCTTTCTTTCTTTCTTTCTTTCTCTCTCTCTCTCTCTCTCTCTCTCTCTCTCTTTCTTTCTTTCTTTCTTTCTTTTTTTTTTTTTTTTTTTTTTTTTTTTTTTTTTTTTTTTTTTTTTTGAGACAGGGTCTCACTTTGTAGTTCAGGCTGGCCCTGAGCTCACTATGAAGCCCAGGCAAGCCTCGAACTTAGCAATCCTCCTGTCTCTGCCTCCCGAGCGCTGAAATTATAAGCATGAGCCACCACTCCTGGCTATCCTTTTCTTTTTTTAAAAATTGAATTATTTGTTGGTACAATTTATATACATCTCATAATCACACATGACATTGGAGAATTTGTACCAATATATGACACAGTCAATTCTCATTTTTACCCATATCCCCCACTCACCCACACCTCCCCACTATCCTTTTCTTTAAAAGAGCTCCAGCCTTCATCACTGTCTTCAGACACTGATCCTAAATGCCACCATTCCTGGCACTTCTGACATTATTTCTAATAGACTTATTATTATTTTATGATGATGCCAAAATATGAGTGCAGCCTATGGTTGATGACATAACTTTGCAAATTATCACAGCTGCTTTTAATCTGTCTCTTCTTTGTAGAATTGTGAGAGTAAATTCAAAGGTCATTACAAACAAACTCCACAGTAATGCTCTGAATTTTGATCTATAACTTTGAGAGCTCCCCATTGCCAGAGTTCATTGCAAATGCAACTAATGTAAATAGCACTACTGTTGCAAAATAGCCTTATATCAAGTCTATAAGTGGCTGTCTTTCAGTACCCTAGCTCCATAATATAGAGCTTTTTATTAGGATTTTATATTGTAACATGACAGATCATTATTTAAACTAATATATTTGTAAATAGATTGGTTGTTGAAAAGTAAAATAGTAATGCAGTTAATACAGGTGTGTGGTTACGCTAGACAGTATATAAGAGCTAAAGCAAATATCCAAAGAAGTCCATGTGCTAAAAATATGTCAATTGTAAACAATCCAAGGCTTGAGATTTGGAAAACAGGACTGGTAGTTTAGGGCTAGCAAATTAGATAATAGAAAAATGAAAGTATGTTTTACATAGATAGTTCTTATCTCCAGTTGACCAGTTAGTGATTGACTTTATTGATATAAAGGCCAGTATGGAATGGATCAAACACTAAATATCTATATAAATAGTGTTAGTTTATTACCTTCAAAATAGATTTTATTTATTAATTTAAAAACTATTTACCAGGAGCCTGCATATGCCAGGAATAATGATTGATGAAAGAGAGAATAATAAATGATACACAATCCTCATCTCAAGTAGCCTGAGGCAAGCGAGAGAAACAGGCAGGAATATGAATAAATTTAATACATATGTGACAAGTGCTCTGATGGGAAAGACTCTGATATTAGAATAGTCCATAGAAGATGAAATAACTGCCAGAAATGAGAGATTGAATGAGATTTTAAATAAGAACATGTCTATGAAAAAGATAGGATAAGGATAAATGAAAACAATGTTTTCTACCCAAAGACAATAACGTATAGAAATTTTTGGAAACCAAAGGAAGGTTAGGAGATTCTTTAGGCACAAAAGCTTATGTAGCTCAAGATGATGAGTGATTTGTTTTGAACATGATGATTTGTTTTGTCTTGGTAACATGAGTTATACTTACAAATTTGGGACAGATTTCTCAGAGGGTTAAATGCAAGATGGTATCAGGACTACATTTCTTACAGGATACTTTGCTGATTATTAGCTTTTAGACTCATGCAGTTTGTTGGCATATGTCAATTCTTTGAGAATTGACTTCAGTACCATCAGTATTGAAGTATACATTTCTTTGCTGGCTAGAAAATGCCTTTCTTCACTGGCTCAAGACCCCCTTTTATATGAGAGCTGGAAAAACCACCACCTACCTCACCTTGCTTGCTTTCTCTCCTGACTTATTTTCAATTTCATCAAAAAACTTTCTCTCTTTTGAAACACTTATAAAAGCAAATTATATTGTCTAACTAATGCAGGTAGTTTTCCCCTTCTCAGGTATATAATCATAATAACCTCAGAAGAGTTTCTTTTGCTGTGTACTGGAGCATACTGATATGTTTTAGGGTTTGGAATGTGGCACTATTAGACTAGCATAAAGGGTAAGTACAGAGAAATGAGACTACATATGGACATAAAAGGAAGATAAAATTTGCTCAGTAGGCTGCAATCATTAGCAGTCATGTCAGTTTAGTTTGAATAAGAAGCACAGAGCATCTCAGTAAACCTTTGGGTGTGTCTCTGGATGATTGACATTCAGACCAAAAACAGGAGGGAAGACCACTCCAGCTGTGGTGGGACCAACCAACGGGCTTACAGCGTAGATGAAATAAAAGAGAAAAGAAGGGAGTCTCCTCCTTTTCTTTAGAAGGGCTTAATTCTTCACTGTTGCCTTTGGACACTGGACGGGGTTGGTCTTTCAGCACAGGCTCCTCAGGCTTCCTACGCACACCCCACCTTTCCTGCAAAGACTCACATGGAGTCTCGGTGGTGGGTTCTCTGCCGCTGACTTCAGATAGCTGCAGAGCCGCTTGGCTTTCCAGTGCACAGAGGCCACCGTGGATTCCTCTGCCTTTGATTCCACAGATGGCCACTGAGCCTTTCTGATCTTGTAAGTCTATCTCGTAAATCTCATGGATGATAACGCTCATGCTGTTCTTCTAGCGAACTCTGACACACAGGTTGAGAAGGAAGAGTTAATTCTGGGAATAATAGGCTAATTTTGACAAAGTGCATGAAAGTAATACTTTAATTTTATAGAGATCATGTTGTCTTCAATACTGAGATTGGAGTGGAGAATGACAGGATTTGTCATACCGACCACAGAAGACTTTGAAAATCCAGACAACAGGAAACACATGCTTAACAAAGGAGTATTATTGTTACTGCTTTATTACTACTATTACTACTATTGAGATCAAGAGCTATAGGAAATGAAGGAAATCATTAAACCCAGGATGAATAATATTTGTGAAGTCAGAAGAAGGTATCAATTAATAGATTAGAATTCTGCTGGATTGTTAATGGTTATAACTGTCCTCCGGCACAGGAAATGCAGAAGTCCAGGTTTTAGGTAAAGAGAACTATTTATATTGTTATGCCTATGAAGAAATCAAAGTAGATGGCCAGTATGAATATGATAATTCAATTTCACTTCATAAAGAACTGTGAATTTAAAATGTAGTTTAAAAAGTATAAGATGATGAAACATACGAATACACAAGGTTCCCAAAGGTACTCTAACAAATAAGAAGAAGAGTACATACTGAGAATCACACTCCTTTCTGGCCTATTTATAGACAAAGAGATTTAAAGATGAACCGAAGAATGAAGCTGAAAGAAATTAGGAGAGGGGCGGGCCGGAGATTTACTTCAGTGGTCCCAGCGCCTGCCTCGCAAGCTCAAGGCCCTGAGTTCGATCCCGGTAACCACATACAATGCTGGGCGTGGTGACTCACGCCCACCAGCAATCAACACCACATGCCACAGTGCCGGGCGTGGTGGCTCACGCCTGTCATCCCAGCACTCGGGAGGCAGAGGCAGGAGGATTGCTGAGTTCAAGGCTTGCCTGGGCTACATAGTGAGCTCAGAGCCAGGCTGAACTACAAAGCGAGACCCTGTCTCAAAAAAAAAAAAAAAAAAAAAAAGAGGGTTGAGCTCCCGCGCCAACTTGGCGCTGGTCCGTCCGGGCTGGGCTCTGGGCGGAGGCCCCTGCTCCCCAGCTCCGCGGAGGCTGCCTGCGGGCGGCGGCCCTTAGCAGTTCGGTGGGGCGGCCCCGCGGAGAGGGCGGCTCCTTCCAGGCGGCTCTGGGCCTGCGGTCGGCTTCCTTGTAGCTGCTGCCAGGAGGGGGAGAGCGGGCGTGGGCGTCCTGCTTGCTGCGGCTACGAGGCTTTGCTTTCAGTGGGAAACCTTGATTCTGGGGCTCGCCCTCGACAA
Source organism: Thryonomys swinderianus (assembly GCA_004025085.1). Classification (NCBI taxonomy): domain Eukaryota; kingdom Metazoa; phylum Chordata; class Mammalia; order Rodentia; family Thryonomyidae; genus Thryonomys; species Thryonomys swinderianus. Next base: position 15,051 of record PVIC010013133.1, read on the forward strand.
GGTTTTGTTAGTTTGTTTTTAATGATTTGTTTTCAAACCTAGTGTAGTCACCGCCCACTATCCCAGCCCCTGGGCTTTGACCAAGAGACCAAAGTATTCGCTATTCGCTTTTTCTTTTTTTGGCAAGGCTTTAAATTTAATCCTCGGTGTTATTTTAATATCTTAAAATGAAGATGGTTGTACGGCGGCGAAATGTCATATTCACAGTTAGAACTGCACCACGCCCTGTTAGTAGCGCATTGTGAGTTATAAGAATCCTGAGAAATTAGTGGGTGAATCCTGTACGTATTTGATTTCCCTTCCGGTCTGTCTCCTCCGGCTTCTCCAGGTGCGCTGTGCCTAGCAGAGCAGAGTGGGTGAGATCTCTGCAGATAAAAATGTGTGAAGATTTGACTCTCTGTAATGCAGGGATATCTGCAAGTGTTCATAACGCAGGGCCAATGTTTTACAGACCATTGTATTTTTGTTTTCAAGTTGCTTTCTGCGATGGTTTTAGAATTGTGAGGGAATGGAAACTTTAATGGTTTTCGCTGGTTCCTGATGCCTTTAACTAGGCAAACCTGGAGAGACTTGGCTTTAAAGAGTACCATTCCCGTCTAGTTACTGCTGTGCTGTCGTTTAAGGGGTGTCGTGAAATCTTCTTTTTTCACCGCTGTACTTTTTTGTTGTTGCTGTTTTGCCTCCTGTGAAGTACCAGAATTAATATCTTTAAATGAGAAAAGGAGAGGAGACCAAGAAATTAGGAAAAAACTCAATGAATGTTTCTTAGATGCTTAGTATCATAGGATTTATAGTAAATATATCAAAGAGCTTAATAATTTTTAGCGTTTATTTTTTTATAAAACCTTCTGGGAAGTAATATGGAAGAAGAAGCCAAGATGGAATGAATTGCAGACTGAATGGGGCAATGAAAAGCTCAACCGGTGAGCAGAGCAGTGACCACTTCATACTCCTGCTGAAGAATGCTGCCGCTCCAGCTGCATGGGATGTCTCATTGTTTTTGTCAGGTGACTTTGTGCCCAGTAACATTTTATTATCATAGTTTTAAGTAGACATGAAAAAAAAATATTTTACCAAGAGACTTTCATACCCATACTACACATGCTAATTGTTATCATTTAAATATTTTATAATTGCATTATCAAATTGATGTTTCTTTTCACTTAATCCATTAACTATATATAAATTATACTAATAACTAATAACATTATATTTTTATGTTTTCATAGTAATTTTTAAGCACCAATGTATTTTCTCCCAAATACTTCAGCAGGCATTTAAATAGAAGAATCATGTTGATAGGTCTAGTTTTTGAGATAAACTTTTCATGAAATGAAATGGAAACATCTTCTAAATTTCAGTTAAATTATGGCTAATACTTGCAGATATGGATCTAAAATATGTGCAGATAAAGAGTATTATTATCTCTACAGAAAATGTATTCTTACCATTCTCCAAAGTCACTGATATTCTGATTTTTCCACTGCACATTATATTGCCTCTGATAGAATTCTTATAAATCACACTTCATGTTATGATTTCTTATGGGAGAATTTTTCACTCAGCATGTTATTTATTGTGAGTTATTTACTTATTGCCTGTCTCAACAGAACCCTTTCCATTAACAATATTACAGTGTCTTTGATGAATAATTACAGTATAATCAATTTTTGATTTTTATAAAGTTAACAGTATTATAAAATAATCATTGAGCACACATATTTTATTTTTCTTGAGTAAAAGATCTAAAGGTAGAAACGCATGCTTTTAGGGAAGATAAATGTAGTTATATAAGAGGAAATCAGACATCTTTCCTAAATAGGTCTCCAAAAATATATAAGAATTCATTTTCTACACATACATTACTGTTTCTGATATTGTCTTTAAGTAAATCCATTCAGGGGTTTATGTAGTAGTATCTCCCTAGCATTTTTCTGATAATTATATTTAATGATGTTCATATTTTTACTGATATATTTATTTTGAAATGTCTGTTGGAAATCTTTTTCTTAAATTAGGATGCTTTTAAAAATTTATTTATTTATTTTTAGTTTTTTGAGACAGGGTCTTGCTTTGTAGTTCAACTGGCACTGAACTTACTATGTAGCCCAGGCTAGCCTCAAACTCAAAGCAATCCTTCTGCCTCTGCCTCCCAAGTGCTGAGATTACAGGCATGAGCCACCACACTTGACAGGATGTTTGTAATTTTATTATAGACATACATGATTTTTTTCATTACATATAAAAATGATTATTATTTTAAATAGAGTTTTTTAGTACATATTATAAATACATTATGATCACATTCCTCACTGGCAATTTGTGCCTATAAGTTATATATCCTTTTTCTTATTTTTTTCCCATTTCCCTTCCCTCCCTTGAACTCCTCACACATCATACATATAAGCTTTGTTTTCATTTTTTTTCTTTTTATCACCAAATATTTTCTTTATTTCCTTTGTTTTCCCCTGCCTCCACCTAGTTACTATTTAATGAATTATTTAAGTATCCTGGATATGAGTTATTTTTCACATGTACATTTTGCAAATATTTCCTCATAGTCTATGGCTTGTATACTAATTTTTCTTAATATATATTTTTGTGAAAAGGAATTATTGATGTTTACATCTATCATTTTTTAAATTTATGATTAACTCTTTTAGTGTTTAAAAGCTTTTTTCTACTCCCTCTATTTTGCTTTTTTTACAAGAAGCCTAATAGTTCTTAGTTGTAGAATTTAGGCTTATGATCAATCTCATTAATTTTTATTATGATATAGTGTTCAACTATAGCTACTTTTCATATTACTATTAGCTTGTTTTCTCATACCATGTGTTGGAAAGCTATTCTCTATCCATTGGGATTTTAGTCATCTTGAAAATCAAGTGACTACACACATATGTGACTAATATGTATTTTCTAGATTTCCTTTCATGTTCTACTGTTACTATTTTATCCTTTGTTGTAGTGTATTATATTATGAAGTTAGTTATTCTTGAATGTCAACTTGATTGTGTTGTGAGACACATGCAGATATGAATGGAAAATAAAGCTGTTTACTTCATCAGTGAGTGAACCTCACTGGGTTTTCAGGAGGTGAGGGCTATTGAAAGAAGTCTTTCACTGAATTATAGCATCAAGGCTTGTGACTATACTCATCCTTTCTTTACATCTTTGCTTGTATTCCACGCTGCACTGCCATGGTGTGCTGTCTTAATTCACCCCCATGGGAATGGAGTCAACTAGACAGCGACTGAAAGTTGTGAATCTTGAGCCAAAACAAACCTTTCAGTTTTAAGGGTATGTATGTCAGATATTTTATTCCAGCAATAGAAGTATAACTAACACATTTACTTATTAAAACCACTTTTTAAGTCTTAAAGTAAAAAGTAGATGAGTCTTTAAACGTGCTGGTTTACAAGAACACTGTGGAAGCCAGGCATGGTGGTGTAGGCCTGTAATCCCAGCCCTCGGGAAGCTGAGGAAGGAGGAACACCAGGAGTTTGGGGTCAGCTTGGGCTGTAGAGTGAATGCAAAGCCAGCCTGAACTACATAGCAAAATTCTGTCCGAGGAAACAACACACACACACACAACAAACAAACAAACAAACAAACAAAAAACAGAAAGAATACAATGGTACCTTGTTTCTCAAGTGCTTTTGTTTTGCAACAGTTTGGCTCACAAACAGAAGCATTTTGCAGAATTTTGTTTTAGTTCAGCCTTTACACTGAGTGACAGATATGCCTGGAGCCATCTTCCCTCAAAGAATATGAACGTGGATGTATTTTCAAGAATCCTGAAACAAGTGAAGTTATGAACTGAGGTACAACTGTACTTTGGAATTCTGTACTGTATTTTTGTATGGATATTAGATTTATTTCAATTTCTATGAAATGATTAAAGGAATTATAATAGCAAAACCTTTACTTCCTATATTAATTTAGTGAGAAATGAGACACATATTTATAAAGCATAGTCTTCCAATTCAAAAACGATATGCATCTTATTTAGATTTTCCTTAACTTCCTTAAGTAAATCTTACAGTTTTTCAGGGTTTTAAATAGTGATCTGCTTATTAATTTGAATTGTGTCTCTCTTGCTTGTGGTTTGATAACTTCACTGGATTAGGAAATCCCTTTTCAAAGATTTCTGATTTAACTATAATTTCATCAGAATTTTCTTTCTAAACCACGTTGTAAGTATTCTTTGTGCAACTTAAATTATATGTATATGAGACCATTCTTTGTAATTTACTGATGATTTTTCTAAGTCACTAGGTTACCCAGGTTGAGGCTTAAAACTTCAGTCTCAGTGCCTCAGTCTTCCTGAGGGCCAAGACTGCAACTGTGTGCCTGGAAATATTAGACGTTTCATGTTGCTTAAGGTGGCTGAGATTTTGCTCTGTATAATTTTATTTTTCTGTTTGCTTATGTGCATTCGACTAATTTACCTCTAAATTCACTGGTAGGATCTAAAGTGTTCCAACAGTCTGACATAATCAAAGATGGCACTTTGAAGGGTGCTGTACTCATCAGTGGGCTGCTCCACTGATAAAGCTCTAGCCCACTGCTGTCGGGAGAGGGAGTGATGAAGAGAGTCATGGAGGCTTGTGTCTCTTGCTCCACCTGTCTTGATCTCTGAGCATTTTCCAGTTGCCATGCACCGAGAGGTTTTCCTCCACTGTGCAGTTTCTGCTTTGGAGGCAGCTGACACCAGACTGAAACCTCAAGGACTGTGACTCATAATCAGCTCTTTTTATTTAAATTGCCAATGTTAAGCATTTTCCCCACATGCTGGAAAATGGCACATGTTATTTTCACCAGCATCTTTATTCTGCAGTTAAGGGCCCTGAGTGATTTCTGAAATTATTTTTTCTGATATTTTTCTGTCAATTTAAAAATATTCATTGTGTTAAGTCCTTTTTCATTTCTGATATTTATGTATTTTAACAGCAAAACACTTATCAACCCATTGGAGGCATACCTAATGATGTCACTCAGCATAGGGGATTTGAACCTGTACATAATACAGCCCATCTCTTTTTTCCTTTCCCTCCTTTTTCTCCAACTCCTTAAGTGAAAAAGTTTCCTTTTAATTTTTTCTTCTATATTCTCTGTTTTTGTCTTGTCTTTTCCTTCCTTTCTTTCTTGCTCCTTCTTTGTTCCATTTTCCATTTGAATTCTTGCTTGCCATTTTAGTACAAATTTCCAGTTTCAGTTTTGCACAGCAGAGAAACCATGTGGTATTTAAAAATGGGTGTTCACTTTATTTCACTTAAGAGAAGGGCCTGAAGGCCCATCAAATGTCTGAAGTTACTCTTTTTTCTGGTTGAGTAGTACTCCATTGTATTTAAAAAAAAAAAACCATCTTCGCCAGGTGAGGTGGCTCACACCTGTAATCCCAGCACTCGGGAGGCAGAGACAGGAGGATTGCTGAGTTCAAGGCTTGCCTGGGCTACATAGTGAGCTCAGGGCCAGCTTGAACTACAAAGTGAGACCCTGTCTCAAAACAAACAAACAAACAAACAAAAAATCTTCTTTACAAATTCTTTGGTTGATGGGTATTTGGGCTGTTTCCAACACTTAGCTGTAACAGACTGTGATGCTACGAGTGCACATATATCACTGTGGTATGATCCTTTTAATTCTTTCAGGAAGATACCAAGAAGAAGAGCTGGGTCAAATGGAGACTGTAGGCTTGGTTCTTGGAGGAATCTTCACTCTGATCTCCACAGTGATTGCACCAGTCTGTACTCCATCAAGAGTAGAGAAAGTTCCTTTTTCCCCCCACAGTCACTCCAACATTTGTTATTGGTTGATTTTGATATTGGCCATTATTTCTGGAGTGAGATGGAATCTTAGTTTTGTTTTAATTTGCCCCTCAAATTAATCAAAGGGAGTTTGTACCAGCGCACGATGCAGCTTGATTCCTCTTCTGCTCCCCTTTCTCCTTCTCTGCCTTCAACCCCTTCATTATTTTAAAAAAAGCTTTGATTCCATTTTTCCATCTTTTATTGACATTTCCCTTCTCCCTTCCTTTCCCTTTTCTTCCCATTTCACAATTTCCCTTTTCTTTTGAACATATTTTCCTATTTCATATTATCTATTAGACCTTCTGATCATTATTTATCCTTTCAGTTTCTCAATAGAGAGAAATTATGATAATTACACATATGTGTCTGATTTATTTCACTTGAGAGAATGGTCTTGAGTTGTATCCATTTAGCTATAAATGTCTAAAGTTTTTTTTCTTTTCTTTATGGGTGAGTAGTACTCTATTGTATTAAAGATATATATTGTCTTTATCCATTCATTAGTTGATGGACATTTAGGTCATTTCCAAGATTTAGCTATTACAAGCTATGGCACTATCATCATGTGTGTACATATATCCCTGGTGTATGATACTTTAAATTCTTTTGTATAGATACCTAGCATGGGAATAGCTGGGTCAAATAGAAGCATTAGTTATAGTGTTTTGAGGAATCTCCTCAATGATTTCCACATTGTTTGCACCAGTTTACACTCCTACCAATAGTAAAGAAGAGCTTCTGTATTCTTAACATCCTTCCAGAAATTGTTATTGGTAAATTTCTTAAATGTAACCATTTTTTTCTTTGAGGAAATTCTTTGAGGATTGCTATTAGCATTTTTATTGGGACTGCATTAAATCTGCATAACAATTTTGGAAGTATAGCCATTTTCATTATATTGCATCTTTCCATCCAACAATAAGGCTTACCTTTCCATTTTACGATGTTTTCTTTGATATCTTTTTACAGAGTAAAATAGTTTTACAAATAGAGGTCTTTTACTACCCTCATTAGATAGATTCATACTTTTGTGGATTATATCAGGAAAGGTATTGTTTCTTTATTTTCTGTCAGTGAGATCATCCTTTATTCAGAGAAATGGTATTGATTTTTTATTATTTACTGCTTTTAATGTTCATGACAAGTAACTCATTTTTCTCTCATAAAGCTTGGGTTAAAATTTCAACTACTAGTTTCAACATTTGGATCACATGGTATTGGTCATTACTGTCTTTTTCTGGAAAGTCTTTCATGGCTTGCTCTTCCTTGTATTTCAAATTGCATTTGATAGATATTTACAAATTGTCAAGAGTCAAGTTTTTTTTTTCTGCAGACAGGCAATTTTCTTGCATGAACTAAAACTAGAGGCTTCCTTTCTTTCTTGCTGTGTGTAGTGTCTCATAAATTCTTGTTTCTCGTACATGCATGGTTAAGAAACCGGGGCAGAGCTAGTATAAAGATTTGAGCTTCCCCTTACTCATCTCCTGTTCATGGTTTACACAAAAATTACCAGAAACTACTTTTGTCATACAATCTTCTCTCTGGCTCCTCATGCCAGTAAAATCTAAGTTCCATCTCAGTTATAACTTCCCCACTGCAGCCAGTATCTTTTAAGCTGGTCTCAGGTCAAGAACTATTTATATATATTCACACAAGAACTTGAACAACTATTTTCATTCTTTTTTTAATTTAATTTTTACTCCCTTCATAGTATTTGCCTCGGTTCACTCATTATTCAGTGCTTTCAGGTAGCTGTTTTAATGTTACCCAGTGTTTATTATTTGATCTACTTAAGAGATAGGAGCTCACTACTGACCTGAAGAGGAAACTCGATTGTTTGCTTATAAGGTGGAGACTGAGGATAGGTAAAGGCTCCTGAAAAATAAGCACAAAAGAGATGTAAAACATGCTGAAGACAGTTGAAGAGGAAATTGATGAACCCCAAAGGGCAAAGGCAACAAGGTATTGGCATTAGACAGGAAAGAATAAGGGTAGAAGGGGTGAGTTCATGAAGATCGTTTTGTGGGTATTTTAAATACATCTAGAATATGTACATATGTTTCTATTATCTAAAGCAAGAAAAGGTATAATTTCTATTTATAATGCAGTCACTTTGTTAATATTACAGAATATCTTCCTTTAGAAAAGACTTCTTAAGGTGCTTCACAAACGCATTCTATTTTCAGCTGATAGCATGAGCCCTCCTGTAGATTCTTACTACTATAATTGGCTTCTGAATGGAATGACATGCGTTTTGTTGTGGGAGTTTTTTGCTTAAAAGGTCATCTCACTTCTTGTACTTAAAACGCTTAAGATCAAGTGCTTTAAAAAGGAAAGGGATTGATTTGGGGTCATGTTTTTAGATGAGAAGTTCAAAGCCAGAGTGTATGCTTAGCTGCTAGTGAAGGCTTCATACCAGTTCACCTCATGGCAGAAAGGTGGGTACGGGAAGCAGGAACATGTGACAGAGGGATGGTAGCTTGCTCTATTGCTGTGGTCCACTAAGTGCCACAAGAGCTAGAACTTCCTCGCATCATAAGAAGAGTTACTTTCTCTTGAAGCCCTCAGTACTGTTCAATACTATTAAATCGGTGACCAAATTTCAAACACATGGGCTTTGGGGTGTCATATCACATGCAAATCATAATAGAGATGCAGGTATCTCCAATTTAACACCTACTCACCTACTCACAAAATGGCTCTTAGCATTAAACTCATCTGCAAATAAAAAAAGAATAAAATAAAAAAGTTAAATAAAGCAATGATTAATGATTAAGATTTGAAAGATGCCAGAGGACCTTTACTCTCTGTGGTGGAAGGAATTGTGAGCATACTTGCAGAAGCATGAATCTTTGAACCTCATTCACATTTTCAGTTTCTCGCCTGGTGAAATGTTATGATATTTTTGTGTGTGTGTCCTATTTATTTCACTTATGAGTACGGTCTCAAGGAGCATCCATTTAGCTATATATGTCTCTAATTTATAATTCTGTATGGCTGAATAATGCTTCATTTTACAAAATATATGAGAAATGTGAAAAAGGAAGAAAATGTTCAAAGGGAAAGGGTTAACTGGGTGGAGTCAAGGGAAAACAAAGAAGAGAAATAGAACATTTGATGATAAAAAGAAAAAAATGGAAGCAAAGCTCATGTACCCAGGGAATGGGGGGCTGAAGGCAGGGCAGGGGAATGGGAAAGTGTAAGAATTAAGATATATTATGTAAGATATATTAGATATATATTATATATTACATAGATATATGCTATATATAAAGATATATATTATATAAGATTTATTATGGACAAATTGTCAATGAGGAATGTGATCATCATGTGTTTCTAAAACGTACCAATTATCCCAATTAAAAAAAGAAGAATAATTGTTTCATAGCACAACTGGGGAAAAGTCCATGTCTTTCATGCAGATGGATGACAAGACCTGACAAACACAGAGGCACTTTGCTGACTCTACAAGAGGCAAGCCAAGGTAATGGTGATCACAACAGCAGGTGTGAGAGATTGAAGTCTACAATATGCCCAGATGCAGTAATATTTTCCTTGATATTGATCTCAGCCAATTTTGCTGAGAAAAGGCATCAAAGTTGAGATTGAACAGGAGAAAAATTGTGAAGAGCTTCATTCAATTTCTGTGTCCAGACTGTTTTATTTAGAGGTCAGACTTTGGATCAAGAAGTCACTAGCTCCAGGCTGAAATTCTTCTAAGGTCAAAGAAACTATTTATTTCCAATAACAGTATCAGCATGGGATGGGAAGGTCTGGTTAAACCCAAAGTAAGTTCACTCTTCTTACTTTGTTCCAGACTAACTGAATACTTGGCTCTTTGGCCCATGTACAAAGACAGAAATTAGCTCACATTCTCTGTTAAATAAAATGCAAAATATTGCTTTACCTGCATCATCATTCTTCTTTGTACAAAATACCGACTGCACTTTTAGGAAGTAAAAGAAACACAAAGAAGCAAATGAAATATCATAAGCAATTTAATAAAATCAAACTGCAAATTATACAGTTGTTGGGATTAGGAGAAAATGACTCTAAAACAACTGTTAGTAGGCTATAAATATACAGAAAATATGCAAAGAATTAGTAAACCAACATGCAAGTCTCAAAGAGACATAAAAACTATTTTAAAAGAGTGGGGTAGAACTTTCACTTCCTGAAAACTGAGAACAATTAAAATCATTTCACACTATTCATAGAGGAAACACCCAAGAAGATTCTGAATAGAAGAGAGATGAAAGGTTGACCTGGGCCATGATTATTTATTCCTTTGTGTTTTCTTCTTTGTCTCACTAATCTTGGACACAAGATTGAAGATGCTGACAACCCAAATGTAGTGGACAAAATCCCTGAAATATTATGTTTTCTTTAGTCAAAGACAAAAGAAACAGTAAACAAGAAAAAAATGTATCCAAATCCTACAATAAAATTATGGTCTCCCCTCTTCTAGCTCCAGAATAGGAGCAAATGAGTAGCCTGGCCTCACAATTTATAAGGATGTATAGAAGGAATCTAAAAACCACTGCAATAGTTTTGTCCAAGCAAGCTAAATGAAGACCAGAGAATTTCTATCTGTTGTCATTGCAATCCACATGTGTGGCTTGGGAGCCACACCTTCCTACAGTAAAAATGTTTCCCCTTCATGATTTAGATGTTAGTGAAGGTCTGGCAGGAGAGCATCACTTTCACCTGAGTTTTGCCTGATTTTCTGCTCCTGGTGGAGTTGAGGAAGGGCCACCTTCCTTAGAAGACAAGTGGAAGGCAAGTTATTGCCATGTTGCTAGGACACAGTAGATCATTGTTGGAGCAGTACTAGAGGAAGCTAGTTTGAATCAAAGATTTTGCAAGATATGGATTCACAGGATGGGATCAAGGTAACATCATGTCAAGTCTTCAATCAATCAGTTTAGTTATCTTAGATCATTTAAAAATATTATTTGTTTATTTTAATATCTTAGATTATTAGTTTTTCTTGGATTATTAAAAAAAGTCTTTGTTATCTGATTTTTTGTAAAAATCTTTCTAGTTTGTGTCTCCTACTCTGAGGAACTATTTTGTAAATAATGATACATAGTGTATTAACTGTTGTTATTCTCATTATTTTGTTATGAACTTTTGTTTCATTGTTTCATAAAATTATCACACCAAGAACTAGGGTAATCTAAAGTCAAAGTAGAAAGATAAATAATCAATGAACACTGAGTACACTGTAACTGTAGAAATATCTAACAAGTTTTTAAAGGCATGATGAAAGTATTTTAGTGAGGAATAATAAACATATTTTGAAATTAAAAATTAGGAAAGTTGAACAAAAATAAAGTGTGACCACATAAATAGACTTCAAAATGAAAAATCAAATTAATTTATAACTAAAAGATATAATAAGCAAGGTTTCAAGTTGATGGAACAACAGCAGCTACTCAGATTGAACAGGAGAGAGAAAATTTAGAACTGAGAGTCTTACAGTCTTGTATAACTACACCAGAAGTAATAAGTCATATTAGGTGTGTTACTGTAATTCCAAAGGAGAGTAAAATATGAGAAAGTGCTAAAAAAATCATGCCTGAAAACTTAACCAAAAACCCAGATAAACCCATCTTAAGACACATCTTAACTAAATGTCCAGAGATGGGCATGTTTGTAGCTCCATGGACGAGCACTGACTGAGCATGTATGTATGAGACCCTGGGTTCAATTCCCTGTAAGGGGCTTAAGTCTTTACACTTTATCTTGTAAAATACTAGTATCAGACTAATGGTGTGTGTATGGAAACCTAGGAAGTGATTGAGCTCAGGACCTTTAGTTGAACACCTGAGTATGTGCAAGCATGGCTTGGAGGTCACTGAGGTGTCAAGAGTCTCCTTGTGTTCAGCTCCTGACCTTCAGCTCAGGTGATGAGGGAACACAGCACCGAAGGCTCCATGTCCTTGATAACTAACTGCAGCCTCCCTAGCTATCCCTGAGAATGTCCTGCTTCATGTTCTCACCATATCAGAGCTCTTTCTCTCTGACTCTGCCCCTAACCAAGTTGTAGAAAATAAACTTGCTGGACAGACTCTATGTCACAGTTTCGCCAAAAGGTCTGTGTCCTACCTAGACTCACTTTTCACTACGTGTGTGTGTGTGTGTGTGTGTGTGTGTGTGTGTTTTCATCTCCTTATTAGCCTTTCCTCAGGGAGTCAAGCAGCTGCACAGCCAGCAGAAGTATGGATGTGCTCTGAATATGATCTGGAGGGGTTTATTTCTTGAAGTTTAATACTTATCATGAGGGATTAGAGCTGTGAAAATTTAATCCAACCATGGTGTTTACAGTTACACCCTCAGGTCACTCACTAGGACAGGATAAGGTCACCAAAGCAGAGCCAGCAAGAGTGAATCCTGTTGATTTTATGAGTAACAGGAGAGATCAGAAGGTACAGAGATACATGGTCTCTATCTCCTGATAGACGCCACCTATGCTGCCCCCAAACTCTGCCAACCTGAAGGCCACTACTGAATGTGACCCCTCAACCTTGGACAGGAACTGCGAGCCCCCCAAAACTATTTTCCTTAAGGTAACCTACCTCAGATATTTTATTACAATTACAGAAAAAAGCTAATAGTCCCAGGATATGGACAATGTATGTATAAATAATAGAAAATAAAAAACAACCACTTTAAAAAGCATATGAAAAGATACATTAAAAAATCAAAAACAATTCTAAGGTTGTAATAATATAATCCGCTAGCAAGCAGAAAAAATAAAAGGAAAGAGTTGAATCTTAAGACAGAAATTATATTAAATGTATACATTAATTAAAGATGAAAATTGCCAAAAATGCATAAAAAGTCAAAATTATAGGTTATTTACAAGATATTCACTTCAAATATAATGGTATAGGTGTATTAAAATAATATTGTGGATATATTAAATATTCATGTCATATATTTTAATATTCACTTTATATGCAAATATGAATCAAAAGAAATAAAGAATAGCTATAGTAATATCACATAAACTAGACTTCAGGACAAGTAAAGTACTTACCAAACAGGGATACAGATGGACATTACATAATGAAGTAAGGTAAATTTATTAAGAAGGCAGCAATGTTAAATGTGTTCAACAACCTAGATAAAAGATAAGTGAAGCAAAAAATTATAAAACTTTACCACATTTTTTATATTTAAAATGTTTATGAACAAAAAACAGAAAACTAAAAAAAATATGTGTTGCTGTAAATATCCATTACAGTGAGCTTTTATACACAATGATTAAGAATACTTTGGAATAATCAGAAAATAAAGAATTTAATGTTTAAAATGAACTAAATATTTGAACACATGGTTCCTAAGTAAATGCACAAATGACCAGTAACACTCAAGAAGAGTCCTTGTATTACCAGTCTTCAGATAAATTCAAGTTAAAACGGCAAAGAAGTGTTATTACACAACTGTTAAGATGACTAGAATTAAAGAATACCAAATGGTAGTGGGATTTGAGCAACAAGAACTTTTTCATAACTAAAATATTTTAATTTTCTACCACCCTTTGATCACTCTACTAATACTTGGAAAGATTTGTAACCATAGTATACATATCATTTTCTTCCTTATTTTTATGCAGCAACAAAATTTCTTAGTGTCAATCCTGAACCTTCTCAGTCATTATCAACATTATAATAATAATACCATAATTAACCTAACCATTTTCTATAACTAGGTTAATTTGTGTGGTTGTTGTTTTTATTATTATTATAGAACAACAAATAGTTTATCCTCTCATGATTCTTTTTCCTATGTTTAAATGTTTTAAAAATATTTTGAATATTATGAGGAACTAAACTGAGAAACAGACAAATCTACAATCAGATGGAAACATGAATATACCTACATCATCTCTTGATAGAACTGGTCAAAAAATTAGAAAAGACATAGAGGAACTCAGTATCATCAACCAATAATTCAAATCAACATTCATAGAACATTCTACTGCTCATCAGCAGAAATACGGAAAACATTACATGAGAAGGTATGGAGACACGAGTCAGAATCCTGCTTTTTTATGGAAAGTGAGACCAGAAAATGAGCAGAGGGAGCATCCTGAGAGCCTGAGTGAGGACTACATCATGACTGAGGCATGATTTACACAAGAATCTAATGTTTTCCAGAACTCATGAACCTCTGTACTTAAGTAGCCAGCACAGTATTTTGCCAAATGTAATCATACCCCAATAAATGTATAAAAAATTGAATATAAGAAGCCAGAGTAATTGTAAATGGTACCCTTATCCTCTCTCCTTTTTCTGTGGTGCTACTGACTAAATTCAGGGCTTGTGCTTGCTGGACATGTGCTCTGGCTCTAAGGTTCCCTCATGTGTCCTGTGTCACATGTGTTTCATCTCTATTTGCTCTGGTTTTTTCCTCTGAAAACCTTTCAACATCAATTAAATCTTCCTAGCATTGATATCCCTGACCTATATTAATATCTCATTTGTACTGAGACACTCTTCATAGATACCCCTCTCCCTTACTTTTACTCCTCCTGAAGGTCCCAAGAAATTAAAAGAAGAGCTAATACGTGTTCTATATGAAAGCTCAGACCTTTAATGCTCAAGGAAACTCGTTTGCCATTTCATCCATCACAACTCTGGCTTTGTTCCAGATCTCAGATTGTGTTTATTGTCTTGATTTATCAGCCTGCACATCTCCTGGTATCTGTGTGGTAGTGGCTCACAAATCTCTCCATCTGGAATATTGGAAAGTCCTCCTTAGGTTAGTGCTGTTTCTTCTTTCTTTGTGATATTATGTGACCTTTTTTTTTCCCTAACAGCTCTCTGGAGACTGGGTGGCAGGAGTCATCTCTTCCCAATGCTTTTACACCACTCTGTGTTGTATTTTGTCACCGTACTTCTACATCCTGGGTAACTGTGTCTCTGTATGTGTGCCTTCTCATTAGACCACTGTGCAAGTGCTCATGAAGAAAGACCTCAGTTATTTGATGTTATCACATATGCTCATTTCAATGCCTGGCTCATCATTGGTCTTCATGAATGTGTGAGGAAATGATATAGAGCACACTAGTCCCACTTCTTAAACACTCCTTAAACAGGTGTCACTGCCCTTTAACTTTGAAATCTGATTTTGTCTAGCAAAACAGAGCAGATTGCTCAGAAGTTCTAAAATAGTTATGAAAGCACTATGATTTGACATTATCTAAAAATTTCACTGCCACTTGGGATAAGAAGTAAGGTCATGTTTCAAAAAAATAAGTTATCAAACATCCAATGATGAAATGACTAAAGCAAAAGGAACAGTTCTAACAGGGACTTATACTTCACACACAAAGAAAAATAACCTAAGAAATTATTTTATAATTGATTTATTTTCTCTTATTGTAATTGAGCAAAACATTTAGGAAAGCTACTCATTTCAGAAAGTTATATTTCATTAGTACCTCCATTCACAAATGATTCTGTTTGTGCAGAATTTGATTTTCAAATGCAAGCATTTGGCAAAATTTTGTTCTCTTTGCAAACACCTCATCAAGTGATGGACATGAACCCTGCCATCTTCCCTGTGGGAACACAAATACAAGCATCCTCCCCAAAATTGTGAGATATATTGTTTGTGAACAATCATATCACTCACTATACAGTAATGTTTATAGCTTGAAACTAACACTCATATCTTAATTATTTTTAATTATTCAAAATATTGAGGTCAAAGACATTCTTAACTCTAGATATTTATTCTATATTCTGTTTTTAAATGTTAAGGCTAGGCCCCAGGGAATATTACACTGAGCTGCATTCTCAGACTTGTTTTATTTTGTCTTATTTTATTGATAAATGATCTCACTATATTGTTCAGGCTACTCCTAAACTTGAAATCCTCTTGCCTAGCATCCTCACTTGTTGTGATCAGTCATACACCACCAGCATGCCTTTTAAATATTTAAAGCTGCTCACATTTTAAAGTCTGAGACGTTTTGCTAGTTTCTTTATTTTTTATAGTAAATATTTTTTAAAACTTTATTGATACACTGTATATACACACGGTGATCACACTCAATATTGGGAATTTGTACCACTATATGACACAATTTAATTCTCATTTTTCTAAGTTTTAGTACCAAGTCAAATAAATTACATTGGGTACTTTAATAATATACCGACATGAAAGTCAATGATTATTATTCTTTCATAAACTTTATACCAATTAAAGTTCCTTAAAGGCAAAATGTCCCAAGCCAACAAAAGTAATATTTTTTCTTTCTATGGTTCAGGAACATTAAAAAACCCCATGATGATTATATGACAAAGTTGTATTTTCATTATCTATTGGCCTAAATTTCAGCATAAACATGGTGTTCTACTATTGTCCAAAAACGCTTTTGCTTTAACTTAAAAATGAAGTTGGTGAAATGTATCTTTCAAGAAACAATGCGTCAGTGTTTACTCTTGAGAAATCACATAGATTTCAAACATCTATGATTATAGGAGAAATGATCTTCAGTACAGCATGTAGAAGAGTCTGAGTTTCTTTTTCATTAGGTAAGCAGGAAGATAATTTAAGAAATGCTTCAAGTCAATGAGATGTAGTTCCAGCTTTGGAAAAATATGTTATTGCTTTGACTCTGCTACTCATGAAGGCTTGAACATTATCCTTATCCAATTCTGCATCTTAATATTTAAAATATGGCTATAATACAATTTACTTTCTTTATCTTGTGCACTGTAGAAAAGAAGGCCTTTGAGTCTGATAAGTTTGGTTTTAAGTTCTCTTTATCTTCCTGCTGCTCTGTGTGTGGCCTTGTGCAAGACAAACAAACTCAAGATATTTTTTTCTTTTTCTTATAGAATTGAGATAATGTTGGCTATCATGAAAATTAAATCGCATAATAGCTATTTAATTGAAATATTGTTCTGAAAATATTTAAACAAAAACAGTAGAGTCTCCAAATTATAAAACAGGATCGTTGGCAATTTAGCAGGAAGTTTAGTGACCTGCTGTTGTACCCAGATTCGTCCTGCATAACTTGTATCCAGAGGCAGTTTATTGTTTGCAACTTTCTATGACTTGTGCTTGTCCTTGAGTTTCCCTGCCCTTGTCCTGGAACCTTATGGGTCTATGCTGCCCTCTTCTCAAACCAGGAACTGAGACAGTGCCTCACAGTAGCACAGTCTGAGACAAGTCACTGTCTCAAGTGCTGCTGCTCTTGCTCCAGTAACCTTGGCCTTCCTGGCTGTACCCAAAGAAGAAGATTTGATGTGAACTTCGTGGTCAGTTCGTGGCACCATGACTAGTAGATTCCAGCTGAACTGTTTGGCTCCATAAGATATCAAGTGGGATCTGCCTTCCACCAACCTGATACTTGACCAATGTTGAGCTGATATCAAAATTGAACTGAGTTGTCCAAACTGTAGCTTGGAAAAAATGTTACTTGCCTTTATAATTAAGCTTTTCTCTTAAAAATGGGAAGAAAATGTTCAAAGGGAAAGCAAAAATGGCGGGTAGGGGAAGCCAAAAAAAAAAAAAAGGGAAAACATTTGATGGCAAAAAGGAAAAAAAACAAAGGTAGATAAGGAATTTGGGGGAATTACAGGAAGGCAAGGAAAATGGAAAAAATGAGAATCAAGATGCAACATGGATAAGCACAAATTCACAATGATGAATATCACCTTAACGTATACCTAAAATAAACCAATAAACACAATCAAGGGAACAAATCAAGTCTGTACAAAATTTCCTTCCTGAATTAAAGATTTAATTTGAAATATTTATTACAAAATGAACATATTCTCCTTGCTTAAAAAGCATGGAAACATATCTATAAGTGTTTGGTTCTATCTTCCACCTCTTCTACTTTTTAGTGATCAAAACTAAAATGAACAGTTTCTGGCAGTACATGCACTCACACAGATAAACATATGCATAAATTTTTACAAACATAATTTTTTAGCTACTTCTATGAAACTCTTTTAAAGCAAATAGCAGTTTGTAAGATGAAAATATTATGAAGAAGATGAATTTTTAAACAGTTTTATCATGGGGCCAGAGGGTTAGCTCAGTGGTTCTGGCGCCTGCCTCCCAAGCACAAGGTCCTGAGTTCGATCCCCGGTAACCACATATAATGCTGGGCATGGAGACTCACACCCACCAATGATCAACACCACATACCACAATGCTGGGCGTGGTGGCTCACACCTGTAATCCCAGCACTCGGGAGGCAGAGACAGGAGAATTGCTGAGTTCGCAGTGGCTTGCCTGGGCTACATAGTGAGCTCAGGGCCAGCCTGAACTACAAAGCGAGACCCTGTCTCAAAAAAAAAAAAAATTATCATGCTAAAGGGTTATTTTTATTTGGAATAAAAAATAAAGTCAATATACATTTCCTAGGAAATGAGTTTTAGGTTTTTTAGGTTATTATTGAATATATGACTTAATTGGGTTTTTAAAAAATACTTCTTATATATGATACAATAGGCCTTCAATTTTACTAAGCATAAAGTCAACAGAGGAAAATTTCAAACAAAAGTAAACAGTTAGTAGTATACTTTTTAAGGGTTTCCAAGGATAGCTCTTTGCATATTTCTGAAGCTGCTTCCTTCATATATTTGAGCAACTTGAATTTAAAGTGATCATGAAATAGTGGTTAACATTTTTTTAATCTTTTCAGAATAAAATGCTCAAGTAAATAAACTGTCAGTTATTGTATATATATTTAATGGGGTTTAGTTCTTCAAGTAATTTAAAACTTGTGAATATTCACATTCTGCCTCATCAATTTATTTGCTTATTTACCTTTTCCAGGTAAAATGTAATATTTTATCTTCTGAGAGTATTTTTATTTCTTATTTTTCCATAGTGTTTGAGTAGGAAATTATTCGATAGTTGGGTTTCTATCTAGATTTCTGATGCCTTGATCCAAAAATTTAAAATGTCAGCTTATATCTGTAAATATATAATTTGAATGTAATACAAAACCAAATTAATGATATCTCAATTAAATATATTTCCATTAAAAAAAGGTTGATACCTATAGTTAAAGGTACAAGTTGTTATGTCAACATTTATAGCCTTTTAGGAGGACACTTTTCTTCTAAAATTGTGTATTTAACGCACTGAAGATGATGGTTTGGTGTACATATCTCAACATACAACTGCATAATGAAGAGATCAGTCACATAAATCAACTTATTCATCAGCTCATTCTTATCCTTCTTTTCCTTTTTTTAACTTATTTTTTCAACTAAGTACTGCTGTAAAGTGCAGTTCTATTTACTAAAGTCTTCCTGCTGTGCGTTGGGTTTCTTGGACCTGCTTATCCTACATCACTGTGGTTAATTGCCTTTGACTCCACTTTCCTGTCCACTCAAACTGGCTAATACCACCCTAGGCTTCCATTATATTTCTGATGATACCTTACATTCCATATATAGAGAAGTCCACAGGGTATTTTTCTTTCTGTAGCTGGAATATTTCCCTTAGCATAATGACTTTCAAACAGATTCATATTGTCCCAAGTGGGATGTTTGTAAGGCGGAACAAATCTCATCATATGTCACAATGTCCTTATCCACTCACCTGCTGACAGGCTAGTTAGTAGTTTCTCCCAATGCTAGAGCCTATTTTAATACTGTCTACAGTTATGCACCTTCTTTGTAGTCCGGTTACACATTCCTGCCCATGCGATTTGCCTTCCTTCTGTGAAAACAATACCTGTTTCTCTCTCTCTCTTCTATGCCTTGATTGTGTTACCTATTCTGGTCCAGGGGACACAAGTAAATGTGCAAATAAAGTTGACTGTTACATGTTTTTGACAGAAAGATATTCATCTCCAACATAATTATAAATTAATTTTTCTATAAAAACAAAATCTTGCCTGTGAAGTTTCCCTCAGGGTGCTCCACTCTCTTTCTGGCACACTGGAATAAGACAAAGCACAAAAATAGGAAACTTATCTCTGAAATAAAAAATTTAAAGATACTTCCAGTTGCAAGGGCTGTAATCAGAGATATAACAATGCCTTCAATCCTCTTCTAAAATTGTATAGCCAATAACTCTACAAAATATACAAGGAATTATTGCAAACTCCAACCAGTTCAGGGATAATTAACCAATAACAGTTTATGATCTATTGAAAGCACTGTAAAAAAGTCCAAACAAACCAGTACTGAAGTTTGTTTTACTATGGCATATGGTATTTGTGAAGAAATTTTGTCACTTTTTATACTGCCACATTGAGAGGGTTTTTCTGAGTTGCATTGGAAAGCTATAAAGTTCTGCAGAGCATAGTGAAGTGGTGATTGAAATTGCTCACATGAGTACTTAAAAGTTACTACTTTTCAGTATTCTCTACTGCCAATGAAAAATCCATGGCCATTACTGGTTCTCAGTGTTATAACTTGACACCTAAAATCAGGATATAAAGACTGAATGTTGTATTTATGTTACTGCTCATATATGCCCGCATGTTACTGTTTTGATGCCAAAAAAAAAAAAATCCCACCTTATTCTTCACTCCACCCCCACCCAAATCTCCCTCCCCTCTCCAAGGATCGGTCAATTTTTTGAAAAAGTAGTTAAGTGGCCCATGAATAATTTCTACTCTTCCTGATTTTTTTAATTTCAAAATGAGTTTCTAACATTTAACAAACAACTTGTAATGAAGTTCTTACCTGTTCCTCCAGATCAGAGAACCGCTCTGAGTATTTTCTTTTAAACTCAGGTGTGGTGCCACACACCGCAGTTGCAGCAGTAGAGAAGAAGAAGAAGTAGGAGAACATCCACGAGTTCGAGGGCAGCCCGGACTCCATAGTGAGGCCTGGTATCAAAGAAAATTATCTTCATGGCTAGATTACTTGCCCAAACAGGAACTATTAGCTTATGACGATTATTTACACCAACCTGTAGCATTCTGCTGGCAGGAGTGGCTATTTACTCAAGAGTGCAACTCTAACTACTCACAGCTAATAGACACTTAATAGTCCATTAAGTACATTTTAAAAATGGCATGAATTGATATGTAATGGAGAATGTTCACTCTGTGTTTGGTGTTTCAGGAAGATATTAAGTCCTACTCTGGCTTTTCTTTAAAAATATATCGGCACTCCATTGGTCACACTGCCTGTAGTTGGGAGATTTCAGGTCTTTTACTGAGATGAACATAGAGATTTGGAAGCCAATAAGTAGCTCGAAGTCTGGGTTGGCAAAATGGCTGTTGGTGAACACGTGCCTCACATCTGTGCATTCCTGCAGTCCTGTGAATTCATGTTGGGTCCCAGCTGCTGACAGTGGCATGTGGAACCTTATGTGCGTTCACCACTGTGAGGAATGGGCCACACAGAGCCGGGCAGAGTACAGTTCTCACATGGAACTTCCTCCTCCTTCAAAGTCACAGCAAGAACATTCATTTGGGGATGGAGTAGCTGTATATACGTAATGTTTCTTAAATCTATAAAACTGCTATTATGAAAAACAAAATACAATTATTATTATTATTTTTTTTTGAAACAGGGTCTCACTTTGTGGTTCAGGCAGGCCCTGAGCTCACTATGTAGCCCAGGCAAGCCCCGAACTCAGCAATCTTCCACTCTCTGCCTCCCAAGTGCTGGGATTACAGGCGAAAATACAATTATTTTAACTATTATTACATTTACAGTCATTTTCACTAAAAGGCTTGCTCTCTCTTATCAGTGGTAGTAAAAGCATAATTACTATCATATAAACATGTAGAATATTTTTAATATTATGAAGTCTTTTTAATCAGCTTTGAGCATTTATACAACTTAACAAAGCACTCTGACCTACTGGTTTAAAGTGTAAGAATTCATTTGTCTGTGTGTGAGCAGATCGTCTCCTGGACGGTTGGTCAACACTGGAACTGTTGGAGCTAAGCCTAAACTCCAAGTCTGTCGGGTGTGCTGTGCAGGGGTCTAGCCCTCCTGGCCCTGGTGCACCACGGGGAAGATGCAGATATTTCTATTAGCGTGAAAAATAAACAGAAGTCTCTGATGTTTCTTAAGGATTAAGTTTATACCTAGCATAAACTTGGTTCCCTTCACCTTTTATTGGAAAGAAATTACCTACAAAAGCTGAATAACAATTGTTTAGAAAAGTAGAAGCTAGCTCCACTGTAGGAAGCATCCCAAAAATTAAGTAGAAACAGAGAGGAATAAACTATCAGGAAAAGAAAGTGAAACCTGTTTCACAAAATATTCCTCTTGAGAAAGTTGAAATATGATTTCAGAATCTGTAATATTTCTTCCTGTTAAGCCAAAACAAAGAACAGTATCTTTGAAATCTTCTTTCTTTCTTTCTTTCTTTCTTTCTTTCCTCTCCCTTCTTTTTCTTTTCCTCCCATTTCTTTCCTTCCCTTCTCTCTCTCCCTCCCTCCGTCCCTCCCCCTCTGTCCCTCCCTCCCCCCCACCTCCCTCTCTCCCTCTCTCTTTCTGTCACCCAAGGCCACACCACCAGCACTGCATTTTCATTTGGAGACAGGACTCACTAAAGTGTTAAACTGCCCCCACTGGACTTGAGCTCATGTTCCCACCACCTCAGGCTCTCAGAGGGCTAACATTCCAGGTCTAACACAAGGAACAATGCACAAGTTCTTTGTGCTTTGACTCAGGGACTCTTCTCCAGTGGGTCAGAAGAGGGGATTTTTATCAGAGTTTAGGTGGGAGGGTCCTGTGGACACTGTAAACACACGCCCACCCCCCTTCAGGGGTTCTTTCTACTGGTCTCAGCTATCTTAGTGGAGCAGGTTCTTTAGACCAACAGGCCCTGAGGCAGCGGGGAGAGGTGGGCAGGCGGCTCCCCCTGCCCTGCACACGCCCACACAGGTGGCTCTCTGCTCTCTGGCCACAGCAACGTTTCTCTGCCCACTGAGTATTTCTGTCCTGTGCTTCTAATTGCATTTCATGGAAGAAAAAGCATTTTTTAGCATTTATTTAATCCAAGTTTTGGGCTATAAAATTTGAATTTCCTAAAGGATTCCTCTTAGTGTACTTCAAACCCACCTGGAAGGTTATTATTCAACAGTGCCTTTAAAGATGTCATTGTCTTGTTTGGTGTAAGGGTGGCACTAAGAAATGTGTTTATAGCCCTGGCAGTTTCTGTTCTCCATGAAAACCCATGGACACTTTAGCTGATGGTATCATTAGATTACTTCTAAATATCTAGTTTATTTATTTATTTATTTTTATTTAGCTACTAGATTGCAAAGAAGAACATTTTCCTATCCTAATTAGAAAATTTGTGGTCTGGAATTTATACTCATCTCAATTTTGATTTTATCATAGTCTCTCTTTTAATTTTTCTTTTCTTTTCTTTTTCTTTTTTTTTTTTTTTTGCTTTTTGAGACAGGGTCTCGCTTTATAGTTCAGGCTGGCCCTGAGCTCACTATGGTGCCCAGGCAAGCCGCTGCGAATTCAGCAATCCTCCTGTCTCTGCCTCCCGAGTGCTGGGATGACAGGCGTGAGCCACCATGCCCGGCACTTTTAATTTTTCTTTTAACCCATTCCATGCCATTTTAAATTTTATTTTAAGATACTGTATGGTATTGTAAATATTTAGGTAGTCCACCTTGACCCTTCTCTGGAAAAAAGAATATAAATGAATAAAATTACATTGCATATTGTGACTAAGAAGTTA
>PVIC010013134.1:0-38558 GCA_004025085.1 Thryonomys swinderianus
CTTTGTAGTTCAGGCTGGCCCTGAGCTCACTGTGTAGCCCAGGCAAGCCTGGAACTCAGCAATTCTCCTGTCTCTGCCTCCCGAGTGCTGGGATTACAGGCGTGAGCCACCACGCCCGGCATTGTATGTGGTTACCGGGGATCGAACTCAGGACCTTGCGCTTGCAAGGCAGGCACCGGAACCACTGAGCTAACCCTCCGGCCCAATATTCTTATTTTTTGAGAGTCTTTTCTTGCTTTGCAGCAAGAGAAAGAAGTTTGTGGCTCCATAATTCTACTTCGTCTAATAGATTTTATTTTCAGTATAAGTAAATCCTTCTAAAGCATTTCAGTCATATAAAATAATACAATTATTACAACCAAATATGTATCAAAAGTATGTATGTTTATGCTACTTAGTTCTTAATGCCTTCTCTTGTCAAGAAAAGATAATATTTAGATTAAACTCCACAAAATGTTTGCACCAAAGGATGAATGAAGCACATCAAAATGGTTCAAACACAGTAGCATTGAATTTATTTCCGTGTTAAACTATATTTTGCTACACACTAACAGTTATTAGCAAAAGTAGAAAAATAACCTGGTAAAGAAAATTGAATTATATTCAAATAAGGGTCTGTATTTAAGAGTACTCTAGTTATGCTTTGCATCTTGGACATCTCTGTCCCAGAAAAGATGTTACATTCTAATATTTTTTTTTTGCCACATTTAAGGCTCTACTCTTCAACATAGCATTAAATGAAGTAATAAAATATATAATTTCCTGTTAACCTCTGAATGTTTAATTTGTACTGAATACAAATTTGTGATATTTGTGACTTATGATTCATCTGCCTGTCTAGACTTCTGACATGTTTGTTTCAGTTTTCTTGCCTTTTAACAACAGAGATTAAATCATGGCCAGTTGCTACCCACTAAACTAACCAGGAAACTCCCCCAGAGAGATCCAGAAAGTTACTGGGTTTGGTTGGCCTTTTCTGAATCCCTCCTATCATCCTTTAAACTTCTGAATTTGTAATGTATATCCTTTAATTTGTAAATTTGCACATTCCAGAAAACTCAAAGGTCATCCAAGGAAAGACTCAATTTCACTTTGAGTAAATTTCTTGCTAAGTACAACAAATTTCAAGTTTCAAATGGTGGCTTTGTGACCCTTGCTATGCACTGTAATAGCTCCACAAAAATCAGTGCAGGGAGCAGCAACAGCACAACACTGACTTTGTATTATAGGGAAGTCAAAAACCAATCCTGAGTCACAATACATCATGTTAATTTCCTTTCAGTCTTCCCTTCAATATGGTTCTAGAATACAAGGTTTGAACTTAGACTAACAAAATGGTGGCTTTCAAACTCATGATTATGTTATTTTATGTGACAGAAGAAATCTTGCAGACGTAGTTGATGCACTAAGTTAGATGATTTTGAGTTAATTAAAATGGAGATTATCGTTGGGAGTGTTGGTTCACACCTGTAATCCCAGAACTCGGGAGGCAGAGACAGGAGGATTGCTGAGTTCAAGGCTTGCCTGGACGACATAGTGAGCTCAGAGCCAGCCTGAACTACAAAGCGAGACCCTGTCTCAAAAAAAAAAAAAATGGAGATTATCTGGGTGCATCTGACTTAATCATGTGAAATTCTTTTAATAAAAGATACTGAAGCATGTGTCAGCTTGTCTCTTGGTAGTTTTGAAAAAGTAGACCGTTGTTGTTTGAGAGGACCATGGCTTATAGTTTATATCCAGCAAGGATCCCTGGACCTGATTTATACAACCACAATGAATTGAATTCTGTCTACAGCTAAATGACCTTGAAGAAGGACACCAAACTGCAAGGGAGATCACAGACTATCTGACAATTTAATTTCAGCCAGGTGAATCCTTAGGCAGAGAATCTACTGAACCATAGCCACATTTAGGTTCTATAGAAATTGTAAAACATTTGCAATCTTTGAAGGCCTTGAGTTTGGGGCAGTTTGTTCTGTAACAATTTAAAATGAATGCAGCAGATAAAGCTAAGAAGAATGAAGTCAAGACAGAATATCATTGGAGAAAGATCTGTAGTTAATCAGGGCAACCAATTTAAAAAGAGTTAGCATTGCCAGCCAGCTGTAATTTCCAGACCTTCGCTTTGCTGTGCTCTTGCCTAATAATGTCATCTTCTTTCCTGCATTTGAGGCCCATTATTTTTTTCCAGCAACTATTCAACAGAGTAGATCACCTCTAGAAACCTCAGTCTTTAAATTTCCAGAAAAAGTACACAATTATTTTCCCTCAATAAACTGAAATTGTATGGTATACTTAGCATCAAGTTCTGCTAATACCCTGATGAGATTGATCTCTGTGTTATTAAAAATCCTGCCAATATCCCACAATTCCCCATTTTAACTGTTGGGAAGAACATACAACCCTCTTTCTCATTTGACAAATTATCCAGAAAGAAGATGTAATATTGGCTCACCTTGATTTTGAGGGAGTCCGTGTCATAAGGACTTGGAGTGAAGTCTGTATGTACTCTGGCACGGCCACAGAATGGTCCTGAGTAGAGGCTGTCATCATCCAGTCGAAAGCTGTCCCGGTTACTTGTGCCATCTGAACAACTTGTTATTCCACCTGAAGAGGGTAGGTTTAACAGTTCTCATCAGTGTCTTTTGACATTACATTCTGAACCACCATTGTTGGAAGCACTGGGTTCCAGTCCTGTCCCCCCCCCCATCATATTCTGTTAGTGAGTACTGCCCTCTTGGCTACTTCAAACCTTTTTCTTACCAGTCTGGCCACTGTTTCTTCACTCACTAACTCTACCACTCTCATTTTGGTCTGTGATCTGATCTAGCACACAGTTTATTAATAGTAGAAACTTGCTAAAGAGGAAGAAGGTATAGATTTAACTTTTTACCAAGCTACAGGATACAATTTCATAAATGTAAAACAAGACAGAAATTGAAAGCAAGAGTTTGGTCTTTCTCTGAGATCTCTTGATCACAAGTAATTAAAATATGACACTGTAAAGCTCTCTATAACTGACTGCAATTGTAGAAAAAATTCCCCACTCCTTAGAGTCCCTTCTGTATTCTAATAACAGTTTGCAACAAGATCTCTGCACATAAAAGTGATATATTTGCTTGTACTGGAGTGTGATGGAGGAGGACGTGTGTTGGAATGTCTGAATCATCCCACGTAGTTTGAAACTATTCTAAACAAGGTCTTTTAAAAAGTTTCTCCCATCAAAAAAAAAAAAATACTGCTCTGAATCTTTGTTTTCTGATTGTCTTTCTTTTTGATCTTTGAATCTCAGAAATAAAAGAGTGACTTTCTTTTGCTATTTGCCCAAGAACAGGAAAGAATAGTTCCCAGAGGAAGTGCCTCTCTTTCCCTCATGAATCTTCAGTGCCTCCTTGTTTCCCTCACAAACTGGCCTGCTGGTTCTCTGTTTGAAGAGGGAACAGCTCCGGTTGCACTACCATTCCTTATGGAAGTAAGGGGAAGATTTTGAAGAAGCTCTACATTCTGTATTAACTTGTGTAAAGCTGAAATTAGTTGCATCTAATCATGAGACTTAAATTGTATAAGACTGATTGGGAGGGTGTCACCTCATGCCCTCCCTTCCATGATGAACCCAGTGTTGAGTTTTATGGTACATTCTAGTTAATAATTTTTTTCCACAATAAGAATCACTATTTAGAATTTTAAAACTCCCAGCAGAAATGAACATTTATGAAATCTGAATTTCATATACTTAAAAATAGATCCTCAAAATGTCTGTGTATTAGATTTTTTTTCCACAATAATTTCTACATCCAATAGGAAAATAGCAGTAAAAAAATTTTTTTTGAAACATCTGGCCTTTTTGATCTGAAAAGATTTAATTATCCAACACACGTATTTGAGCATGCATGTCTGAGAACTCTGCTGACCATAGCACTAAAAATTATTCAACAATGTGTAATTCAAATATATGTTGCTTTGAATAATAGCAGCTCTATGTAGATTCAAAGCATTTACCATGTAGAATCAATGCATTTTACAATTTTTTTAATCAAAGAACTGGAATCTTGTTACTAATTTTATATAAAAGCCACAAAGGGGCAGATTTGTTGTTTTTAATTAGTTTAACCCAGACCTCACAGCTAGGATTGTGCCCTTTACTCATTAGCCTTACTTGATGAGCTCTGCCCACTGTAGAGACTATCCATGGAGTCACTGGCTTTAAGCAAGACCTTCTCTGTGTGGGTCCCAATCATAGGGTCACTGTTCCGACATGGCAGAGCCTCCTCTCCATCTTCCCCACCCTTCAGAAAAAACATATCGGAGGTTAAGTGTAGAGAACACATTTCCATGGAGATGTTCACTGTGTGCATTGATTTAACAAACAAGACATATTTTAGCAATAAAATAGGAATACATCAGCATAAAATATGCGTGCCATTAATCTTTATTTCAATTCCTAGTGAAACATTTTAGAGTATACTTGGAAAAATTCCTTAGATGAGACATTCTTATTGAGGAATTTGGCTGAATTTATGAAGGCTTATCTTGCAAATTAGGGTGGATATCATATAAAGGCATTTAAATAAGAAATGCTAGATTTATTGACATCTGTGCTTTATCTGTTAAAGCACTTTTCCTTATTCATGTTCTCCTTCTCCATGTTCTCCTTCTCCGTGCACCACTATTAGTAATCCTTTGAGATCAGACAATATGGTTTAAACTCTACAGTTGTTTCATGTCAGTTTTTTGCACCCTACCAGATCACTTGATGTGAATAAAACATGCACATTTTGCAATTCTAAAGCAAAACTCATCTAAGGAGCTTGCCACCTAGTCAAGTGAAAAACAAATCTTGCATAAAATTAGAAAAGATAGAAAATTTCAAAACAAATTACATTTTCTTGAGGACATCTCAAATGTTTTCCTTGTGCTCGCTTCGGCAGCACATATACTCAAATGTTTTCCATATTTAAATAGTTTGGACAAAGACTGCAGATTTAATATCCATCAGAATGTAATTTAATATGCGCATTTTTAAAGCATTGCTAAAACTTCAGAACATATATGCATATATATATTATATGTATATGTACACTAACTGTAATTATTATTTACTCCTTCAGTCATTCAATTCAGCTTTATAGAACACCCCTTAGGTATTTAGGACCGTTCTAGAAACTGGGAAGTTCATGGTAAACAATGTAATAGGGTAAATTAGGCCTTTCCTGAATGAGGTACATTCCAGTGAATTAGGTTATTTACATGCATATGTCATATATGCGTGTGCATTTATAGTGTTGGAGAGGTGTGTAAACAAAACATGGAAGATAATTACAGAGGATTATAAGTGCTATGATGGAAATAAAACTGGATGATATGAGAGAATAAGCTACTAGGGCTAAAATAAAATAAAGTATGATTTACTTGGATGGATTAGTCTCAAAAGATCTCTAAATTAATATGTTTTGAATTATTGACCTGAATTATAAGAAGATATTAATTATGTGAAGCATTAGAGATAGTTTTCTAAGCAAAAGAAACTAAGAATAAAATAACTCAGAATTAGTTTGGATTGTGCAGACTAGTGTAATGTGAGAAAGGAGAATATTAATATATGAACTTAGAGAAATAGACAAAGGCCAGTTTATGAGGTGGCCAAGGAGAGATGCCACTTCATTCTCCTGCTGTGAGAAACTGCATTATTGACTGAATTATATATTGTTAGAAGGACATAAATCATGGGGGTCAAGAAGGAATGTAATGGTTTGTCTCCTCCAGAAATTGTGTTGGAATTTAATCCTCATTATGAAGTATTAAGAAGGGGAAGTAATGTTTTCAAATGAGTTCTGACAGGTGATTAGGATTCATTAAGACATCAGAGTGAACCCTCTATAATTGAATACCAGTGGCTTTACTAGATGAGGGAGACTGGAAAATGCATGTTGTACACTCCTGATTTCTCACTGTGTGACTCCCTGAACCATCTGACACTTTGCCATCAAGAAAGCAACAGCAGATGTGATCCCTTGACCTTGAGCCAAAACCATGAGCCAAAATAAACTCTTTTTTCCAAAACTTACCCAATTTAATATTGTATTATTAGCCAAAAATTGGATTAATCTTGTGACAGTTCTAGTTATCTGCCACTCTGTGTCTTTGTCCTGAAGCCATGTTCTTTCCTAATGTCTAAGAAAGTGCAAGAATTATCTGAGCTCATTCGGTGGGTCATGAGGCTCCTCTAAACAGTTTGGTTCAGAGTTTCACCATCAATCTATCAAAGTTTTCTCAGAACTGACTTGAAGTCTGAACTTCTATCTAACTGATCCTTTCTTCTTACCTCTACTTTTACAGGTCAGATTTACAATTCAGTCAAAAGACTTTTCCCACCTGTTATTTCTTCCTCTCTTCATCTTTTGTAGATATTTCTGTCAGTGAATCTTTGAAGTTTCTCTCCCTTTCTTAAAGTCTGTGTCTCCAAGGTCATGACTGACACATTATATAATAATACTATAACTGAACATAGTATGTAATTATACTATATAATTGTATATAATTATAAAAAACAAGGTTAAGGAACACTTCTCATGTACGAGGATAAATTGAGTATGGTATTTAGGGCCAAGCCTACAGCAGATTCAATAGTTACAATAAAAAAACAAAAGATAAGAAAGGAAGCTATGAAGAAATTTCAAAGATTGAACAATCAAAGGAACAAAGAAAAGAGAATACTCCTCATATAACAATATTATCACTTCAGTTAAAGACAGCAGAAGAAAAAACACAAAAGTAAAAATGATCATTAGATTTGGTAATGCAGAGACAGCTACTGATTATAATAGAGCATTGCAGATCAAAGCCATGTAGAAGTGGATTTAGAAGAGAATGAGAGCAAGAGTATAAATCAGCAAAACTGAATCAGAAATCCATAAATAAGCCCATATATTCATGATTCGTACATTTATAACCATGTGCATGGTGAACTGATTTTAAGATAGAGTAGCAAGACAATACAATAGGGAAAGTACCATCTTTTTGACAATGAAATTGGGGCAACTGTATAGTCACATACAAAAGACTGAAGTTGGATTTCTGTTACAAAAAATACAGAAAAATTAACTCAAAGTAGGTCACACATAAAATGTAAGAATTAAATTATAAAACTTAGAAGAAAACATCAATAAACCTTTGATTTTATGATATATAATGATTTCTTAGTGTGTCAAAAAGCACATCACAAAAATTTAAAACATGATAAATATGATCACAACAAAATTACTAACATTTGTTCTGCAAAGAATATTAAGAAAGTAAAGATAAAATGCATAGAATGATATAAATCATTTATATTGCAATGTGTGTATGTGTGTATATATATATATATATATATATCTGCTAAAATATATTAGAATATATAACATTTAAATGATCCAATAAGATGACATATCAATTTAAAATGGGTAAGAGATTTAAATACTTCCTCAAAAAAACCTAGTTATGGTTAAACACATGAAAGCATTCTCAGCACCATTAGTCATAAGAATGTATGTAAAAATCGCAGTGACATTCCCTTTCACCTCTATTAAATAATTAGCATTAAAAAAAAACCCTCCAAAATACCCTTATAATAAATGTTTGCAGAGCTGTGGACAAATTGGAACTCTTTTTATTTGCTATAGTACTGTAAAAATGATGCAGGTGCTTTTGAAAATGTCAATATTTTTCAAAATATAAAATACATAGTATATACCCAAGAGAAATACAAAACATTCCCCCCCACACACACACACATACCACACACACCAAAATCAAACAGAAATCTTTGCAGCAGCATATTCATGGCAGTCCAAAGGTAGAAACAACCCCAATATCTACTACATGTTGAAAATACATGTAAATTGTGGCTTTTCTAGAAAACACAATATTATCTGCAATAAAGAAGAAATGGTGATGCTTCCTACAAAATAATTTACACATTCTTCTTCATATGGTAGATGCCTGATCCTTTTGATTCTCAATCTCTTCTATTAAATTGGTGTTAATAAACTAGGCATTGTCATGCATGCCATAATTCCACCATCCTGGGAGGCAGAGGCAGGATGTTCATGTTTGAGCGAGGCTAGCGTGGATAATTAACAACTCAGTGAGATCCCATCCTACATTTATTTCTTTTTGAGACAGGGTCTCGCTTTGTAGTTCAGGCTGGCCCTGAGCTCACCATGTAGCCCAGGCAAGCCTCGAACTCAGCAATCCTCCTGTCTCTGCCTCCTGAGTGCTGGGATTACAGGTGTGAGCCACCACACCCGGCCCATCCTAAAATTTTTAAATGTTAGTAACAGTACTTTCTCCCATCCAATTTTTGGACATGCTGACTGAAGGATTAAATATATGGTTAAGAATTGCTTCATGAAGCACCAAAAAATGTATACCCACATCTGGAAGAGAAAGTAATTGAATATTTTTGGAAGAATATAAAGATTAACAAGGTGCTCCTACCTTTTCCTCAGAAAGGGCTTTTATGTACTTTTTTCCCACTTTTTTCTTCATTGTCCATGAAATAGCTCTCATTTTTTTCCCCAGAGCTCCTCCATTACTGGAAGTTTTGTGTTGTTCTCCATTTTCATTGATGGGTTCTCCTTCATGTACCTGGTTTAGAATTTTTTACAAAGGACAAAGTAATAAAGTGATAAAAGCACTGATCTGAAATATTTCCAGTTTATATAGTTCCTGAATGCATTGTGCTATAGCCTCTACTATTTCAAACAGTATGGGAAAAATACCTATTTTTAAAGTGGTCCAAGACTGGATACCTTGTTCTTGGAGACTATCGCTTGGGATATTTTCTCTTCTTTCTCTTTATTTATTTATTTATTTTTTCCTTTGCAACTATTAGGTTTGAATCCAAAACACTGCATACTAGGCAAGTACTCTACAATTTAGCTATTTAACCCACCCTTACATCTAAAATTATTTTTGAGAATTAAGGTTTTTTTTTTTTTTCTGTATTAGTTTTTGAGGCAGGGTCCCACAGAACTCACTATGTAGTCCAGGCTGGCCTCAAACTCACAGCAGTCTTCCTGCCTCTGCCTCTCTAGTGCTGGGATTACAGGCATGAGCTACTATGCCTGGCTAGAGTTAGGGTTATTTTTAAATGTAGTGTATTATTTATGAAGAAGCATATTAATTGTTCTTATATTTCAGTTGAGAAAATGAAGTAAACACCACATATAATGAGTGAATTATATCTACATACATCAGAGATTTTTTATTGCAGGGCTAAAATAGTCTTTTAGAAATCAAAATGGTCATGGTTATTTTTAAGAAAGTTTGGAGTTTATTAAAATAATTGAGAATTTGCAATTTTTCTCCCTGTCAAGTAAAAATATATGCACATTTTTATATTCTCATCCATAGTAAATATTATTGATTCTATCCATTAGAAATCCTCATGGAATTCCTATGCCTCCCTTATTAATTCTCTTATTTGGACTCTTTTTGGTTGTTGGTTATTGATAAATGTTTAAAGCAATGACTTCCCACTTAACAGAATAAAAAAGTTTTCATAGAATATGAATGTGAATAACATGTCATAGTGTGATACACTATGATTAATATATTACATACTATAAAATTATATATATTATTGAATATATAAAATAAAATAGCATCATTACTTTATTCTTAGCTACTGCTCAGATCTCCTTTGCTGACTACAACTGTGTTTTTGAAATGTGGCCCCACGTCAACAACATCAATAGTCTGAGGACACCTTGTATTTTAACAAGCTCCTCCAGTGTTTGTGACACCCACAGGCAAACTAATGTTTGAAAACAACTGAACTAAAATATTGACAGGATAACCCCACTGCTGGCTATTAGTTTCTCACCAGTGTATGTCTCTGGCTTTGCCTTGGATTCCTTAACTATCCATAAATTTCTCCCTTATAGTATGCAGGGGATAACTTCAATTCCTTTGCATTTACTTAAGCTTGTTCTGTAAACTAGGATGTGATTTATTTTGGAGAATGATCCATGAGCAGCTGAGAACAACGTATATTCTGACTTTGTAGGGTGAAATACTCTGTAGCTATAAGTCATTCATTTCTATTCACATATCATGTAACAAGATGGAAATTTTCTACTTGATCATTCTTCAAATTTGTCCAAATGTCCTTTTTTTGATTAATTTATTTTTTCTATTTTTTTCCTAAGCACTTACCATTGCTCAGTCATATGTTTGTTCATTAATTTATTATCTGCATCTACCATTTGTTGTGTGATTCATACTGGTGAAGATCATATCTGTTTTATTTCGAGTGTCTAGAATACTTCCACCCGCCTAGCTAGTGCTTGATATTTTTTGAATAAATGGAACTCCTCATGTTGAACTTCTCAGCGTTTTTTTTCTTGAAGGATACATTTGGGTTACTCATCCTTACTACTTCAAATTTTCAAGAAATGAAATTTGGTTATCATGTAGCTTAGCCCTGCCTAACATCTGGATAGATGTACAGCCCATTATTCCCTGAGTATAAAAAATGATGAGAAACATCTCTTTACTGAACATGAATATTTTAATATGAAAGTTTAAACACATAATTAACATCATTATTAATCAATATTATATTTTGCTTCACATCTTACCCCAAATTGCCTATGATAAATATGAATGGACAACCAATTTAAATTCTCATTGCACTTTATTAGTCTCTGCATTCAAGGTTATAAATGCAAAGATCCTTTCCTTAATTCAAAAGCTCTGAATAAAAGATAATTTCAAAATGCTTAAAAAATTTAGTTAGCCCTTCTCTTCTGTCTTTGCTGCAAACTTTGTCTTCATTACAAAATTATTTTGCTGCAATAAATGTGAAAATATATTGTTTTACTATAACTGATGTTTACTTACCATTATACAAGCTTCAAACACACTACAATTTTTATCAATATTTACACAAGCTTCAAAGAAACTATTTCCATATATTATAAAATTTGATACCTTCTATATTGTTCCTTGTGGCCTGAATCACACTTTTATTTAGATATTCATTTATGGTTTTGTTATTCCTGGTGTATTTTAAAGATGTGTCTGCCTCCCTAGACTATAGGTAGTAAGTATGTTCATCTGTGACTGCAGTACTAAATCCTAAGTGTATTATGGAAATAATGTCATAGAATAGATATTTGTTGACTAGATGTAGAATCAGTGATGGATTTCTGAAAAAACATGTGCTTAACAATTTTACTCGATCAACTATAGTCTTTCACAATTTAATAGACATTATAATTTATCAATAAACCTGAATAGGCCTGAGTTACTTTCATAGGCTAACTCTAGAATTATAGATTAAGTGATCATATAATATAGCAGGTGTGATTATGCAGAGTTGAAAGTTCATACAGGATGCTGATTGGGAAAATATTAAGTCTGTCTCTCTGTCTCTATTTGTCCTTCTCTGTTATTTACTTATTTATAATTATGTTAATATTAAAACTGTGTATAGGTTTGCCTTTTCATAAATACCTAGATGAATATATATATATTATATATATAAAATAAAAATGAAGTAGACTTAAACTTAAATATATATTTTCTAATGGAGATATTTATGACATAGTTATTTTATTTCTATTGGTCCAGAATATTTCTTAGTAAAATTGAAAGTAATTAAATAGAGAGATGCATATGTAGGTGAACATAATATCTACAACCTATAACCTATTTTTCTAAAAATAATATATCATTTGGGAGGTTGCTGAAACAGGTTACATCATAAACGTATTATATTTAGTTTTCCTCACTATACATCGCTACTATTCTATTAATTGCTCCTTTCATTAATCATTGTCATAGGTGTCCTAGTTTATGAGATAAAATCACAGAATGTCAAATTATTAACTATGTAATGTAAAGGTAATTTTACTAAATGTATAAACACATTTTAATGATAAAATAGAAGTACAAATAGTTGTTTTGTTACAAATAAGTTAGCGTTGTTCCTTCTTCATAGTAATCGCTCAACTAGATATAAATATTATTATCATTTTATTGTGTAAAAACTTACAGGAAGCTTTTCTTAATCTATACTTAAAGTGTGTATAGTGTACTGTTGTGTATGTAATAGTTACTAATGAACTATTTTGATGATGAAAGTAAGATTAATCTGTGTAGCCATATGCTCACCTTAAAAAACGTGCAATCAAGATTTTTAATTTAATTACACACTATAGAACTATGCATGTATAGACAGTTCATACATATGATGTCTACTTATGTAAATATTCAAGAACTTTGAAATTGTGGTATCATTTTAAATTGTAACTATCTTTTAGTATATGTGCTGCCGAAGTGAGCACTGTAACTATCTTTTAAAACTAATATCATACCAATATCTGGTAGGTCATTGAGATAGGTTTTACCTTGATGTTCAGCATATGCCAATAAGTAAATAATTGTTTATCTCAAAATACATATAAGGTTAAAATTTGAAAATATATTTATCTTACTGTATTTAAAAAATGACATTATCCTCAAAAATGTTTTATTTTGTATGTATAACATTCACAAAAATAGAATAAAATACTAACCTCAGTTGAATTATCTTGTTTTGAAATGGAATTATTTAGAAAACGATCAAAATGCCCAAAACTGCTGCTGCGCTATAAAATTGGGAAGAGAAAGGAAAGGAAAATTAAGGTTTGTAACTCTTATACCTAAAAATAATAAATAGATTATGTAATGCATATGCAGGCTATAAGAAGCTCTTCTCTGCAATATAAAAATGTACAAGTTATAAATATTAACATTTTTATTTATATTTATAAATATATCTTCCCTGCTTTATGTCAGTGTTAAGCACTTTGGAGAAAATCTTGTAATAATTTTTATTATTCTGGGAGTAGAGGTTGGAAAATCTGTGAATTCTGACTTGGGGCTATTCTATTTTTTAAAATTAATTTTATTAGTACATTTTAGATATCTGTAATGACCACATTCATTCATAGAGAATTCATGGCTGTATGTGGTATATCTTGGTCTTCTTTTTTCCATTGTCCTCCCCTCCCTTCAAACTCTCTCCCCTCTTTATTTTCCATAGCCTTGTTTCCATTTTTGCCTTCTATCCTCTTTTCTTCCTTTTTCCTTCTTCCCTTCCCCTTCTCAATTCCCTTTCTATTTCAACATATTCATCCTATTTCACAACATCTATTATACATTTTGGATCTTGAGCTTTATTTAAATAAATACATACAGACTGAATGATGGAATTCCAAAAATGTACAAAGGATTTTTTACTAACTCATTTCTAGCAGGTGGTACTAACAAACTAATTTAAAAAAGTAACAAAACAACCTAAACACAAACATCTAAGTAGATCCACTGTTATGCCTCACAGAGATCAAGGTTATCAAAAAATAAAAATGAACACAAGTGCATTTCCCCTTACGAACACTTGGTAATTTCCAATTCTTTGCTGCATATCAGAAAAAGAATGCATTCATAGAGACTTAATAAACTGAAGCAGCATTCAGACACACACAAACTAAGACTGGGAATAAAACTAAATTTCTCACTTTAACATGGAATTACAATGAGACCTCTAGGTCATTTTCATTTGCTGGTTTAAAGTACAAGCTTGATATGCTAATAGAAGACTATACCCTTGAACACATTTTGGTTACAAGGCTAAATCTTCATTCTAATGGAACCTATTCTAGGCTGATAATTATAAATAATCCAGATCTGTTATGAAGTAAATCATTCTCTGAAGTCTATTTTCAAAATTCTTCAGAGTTGTCCAGCCAAAAACTGGCATTTCTTCACAGTCTATTTAACTTTATG
The DNA here is from genome assembly GCA_004025085.1 of Thryonomys swinderianus. Classification (NCBI taxonomy): domain Eukaryota; kingdom Metazoa; phylum Chordata; class Mammalia; order Rodentia; family Thryonomyidae; genus Thryonomys; species Thryonomys swinderianus. The sequence continues at coordinate 13,819 of PVIC010013134.1, forward strand.
CATTATTTGGGTTGATGGATATCTGATTGTAGGTTCTTTTATAAATACTGAGATTATATCTTGTCTTAAAAATTTTAACACATTTTAACTTACCGTTATGTTTTAAAAAGCTGAGGATACTGAAAAAGTGATCTAGTAATTTGGAAAGTTAATAATAGGGTTCAATGTACTACAGAAACTGGCATTGTCATCTCAGAAATTGCAGCCAATTTCATATAGGCCAGCTTTAAAAGTCCTTAAGAACACTTGCATTCACATCTCCCCATTAGCTATCTTTAAAACCCCATGTCTCCTTTTTAAGTGAGCTGAAATAAAAAGATCTTGACACGTGACAAGGGGTTAGCCTGAGAGACGCTGCTACTGAATGCCACCCCGAGGATGACTGATGACTGTGTTCGACACGATTAACACTTTGCTGACTGCTCCCTGCTGACCAAACCATCAGCCCCTCTTGCTTGTGGGAGAGGCAAGACAGGAAAAGCCTGGAGTTGAGATCCACCCTGGAAAACAGCCTGTCTTCTTGTGCAGAGGTTACTAACTAGAGAGACTTTTTGGGGGCATTAATTACTTCAAGTCGTCTAAAGGTGTTTTCATCACGTTGTCGTTGCTCAGAGATTGTGAAAAGGAAGCAAGGGCTTGTTGCCTCGCTTACAAAGAATCTGGGCATAGTGAAATCCATTACTCTGTTACATGTTTAAAAGTCTCTTATAGCCCATTACAAGCCATGCCTATGGCAATTCTGTAGCCTACATCCAGCCTGCCTACTTTCTATTAAATATTAATAAGAATACAAAATGATTTCCACTATTGGATAATGGGTTGTGTTGCATGGGAGGGCACGAAATAGACTCACTTCAGCATTTCTTGACACTATCATCTTCCATTAAGTAATCAATAGTCATCACCTTTGAAAATTAATTTCCCCATTATATCAAAGAAAGGAAGATTTACGATTAGTGGTTTAAGAAAGATATGTCTCTTACTTTGGACTTTTGTCAGTCATCTCAACAATTTAAATCAGTAGAATATACCAATCCATTCTTAACACTCTTAAGTTAACCTAAGTGTTTAAGGAGACATTTAAAATGTCTCATTATTCTCTATTCTAAAATGTAGTAACTTTCTGAGATAGTTACACAAGGTATTTATAGGTCATGCCTTATAATGAAAAGGGATTTTTGCAGATGGGAAGAAGATCTAGAGATGAAGGGAGAGAAGATGGAATTGAGGGGGAAAATAAAAAGAATGTATATGTACTAACTCCACATAGTGAATGTATTATGAATCATGAATGTGTAATAATAATAAATATAAAAGAAAATGTGTTATTTCCTATGAGATACAGCAAAGAGACAAACTCATAATTTCTTCTGTCAGGTTTTCTGATGAAACAGGAAACCTGGAAGCAAAACCTGATTCCTCCATAATAGTACTTAATAAACAAGAACATGTTTGAATATTGATAATACCACATTCTATACATTTACTGATTAGATATTGCAAATACTGTCTGATAAAAGAAGATTCCATCAGATAGAGCTATTAAATAAAGAAATAGCTGCCAACAGGAAAGGTGGCTTAAACAAAAGTGCAATTCATATTTTAGACAGTTCATTGTTTATATTGACACCAGATTATATTTGTTCTTTATATTTTATATAAATGAAAGGGAAGAGAAAGAATGGGAAGCACCCAAAGCTTCCATATCTATCAGATTTCAGATAAAAAAGGCTCTGAGAAGTATGTTATATGATACTAAAGGGATGTAATCAATCAGAAAAAAATCCAGACAGTGAGAAACTACAGAACAAATAACCTGTTTTTCAGTTAGAGAGAAATAAGAGTAAAGCATAAACTAAGAAAGTGAGAAAAATAATGGTCTCATAAATTTATTCAGGAACCAATTCGTGAGACTTTCTCAATATTTCTTAGGTTTTGGTTGTTTGGAAGTAAATATATTAAAAGAGAAAATTAAGTTTTATTTTAAGTTTTGTTTTATCTGAATTCATATACAACTTTCTTATGTAAGTTTGTTTGAGAGGGTCTTTTTGAGGCTATGTACCTGTATATGTGATCACACGTACCTTTTATATATAATCTATGTAGCCTCCACAAACATAATGCTGAGCAAGTGTCAGTCAGAATGTTTCCCCTCATTTGTGTCTGTGTGTGTGTGCTCATACACAAGCCAATGAATAATATAGAGAAAATTACGGTAATTCAGTTTTTAGGTATACTTTTTAAAAACTTCTTTTGTTTTATAACAATTTTAATAATTAGCCAATGTTATTTCATCTTATAAAGCTGCTGATATTTTAGAAATAATTTAAGTCTTTCTCACTGAAGAAATTTGGAAGAATTTAATCTTATAAAGAGATTTCCATTTAGAAAATCTTGCATGCTGGTGCATTCTCCATCATGCCCTTCTGTTGCAGAAGTATGACAATTTTCAGTAAAATCTGTGATCTTAGAGGAATAACAAGTGTAGCAAAGTTAGTTTGATAAAAGAATATGGAACTGAGTAGGTTTCTTGAATAATGACCAACCTGTGTTTAAAAACATAAAAGAAAATTAGGCAGTTTCCTTTAGAAATGAAAATCAAGCTGTTGACCAAAAACAGAACATGTCTTACTTTTTTCTATAACCAGCCAATAACTTTTGGGGGTGATCAAATTTTAAAAGTCTCATTTTCAGTGTGTCTTAGTATTTGAGTAAGGTACTGGTGAAAAAAATTTACAGATCATGTATATATATATATATATATATATATATATACATATATATATACATATATATATGAAAACTTTCTCATATGTGAGTCAGACATCTCCAGTGTTTTGAAATATACTGGCAAATTAAAAATTATACATGCTTTGCCAACGAGTTCTCACATCTTCTAAATATTGCTCATAAAGCGTTGGTTTGTAATATGCCTTTTAAAATCAGAATTCTTTCAGCACACAGTTGTATGAATATTCTGTTACAAAATGCTAAATATCAATAAGTTTATCAGCCCTTTTCCAAAAGCATTCAAGGATTTAATTGTTCTAACACAGGTACTAAAATCTTTTGAAGAATGCAAATCAAATTTAACTCATTTAAAATAATCTGTTATGATTGCATCAGTGTTAAATAATTACTGTCATGTGGTGTGAGTGGAAGATGGTATGTGCAGTGTAAGCAAACTCAAGGCTAAAAACCAACCAAAACTATAAATTCCCGGCTTCAGCACTAACATTGTAACCTTGGAAAAAGTCATCGTGGAGTTGAAACTTGTATCAGAGTTCTTAAAGTGCATGATGTATGTCTAGATTCAAATAACAAAAGTTAAGTCATTTGATCTCTTTGATGCAACGCCTGTATATTAACTGCAAAATAGCTAGAGGAAGTAACACATATTCAGTATCTACCACAGTTTTATTTTTTTCAAATAAAAAGCATATTAACTTTATTGTTTAATAAATTGAATTTGTTGATACATTTTAGGAATACATTATGCTTACATTCATCATTGAAGATTTGTTCCTGTATGTGATATACCTTGATTCTAAAAAGGATCAAAATTTTCATGCTAAAGCTTTCTTTCAGAAGTTGATACACTATTAAAATGTTTTCTGCACATTGAAAAATCTAACAGATTACTTCAGATGTGTGGGGTAGGATTATGAAGGGATTAAAAATTTTTTAAAGAACCAAAAGTGATGAGGAGTAATCCATAACTTATCATAATAATCTGCTTCAAATTAGTCAAAGTTAAAATTTTTTATGAGTTACAAATTTCAAATATTTAAACTACTCAACTGGACCCCTGTGTAATTTACATCAATATTTCATTACTGCATACAAAGTCTAAGTCATGCCATATTTTTCTCAATTAAATAGAAATTTTTAAATTTTATTTCAGTTGAAAGTGTTCTTAATATTTCATGTTTTAGATCTATTTTCAACAAAAAGCATAATATAGTAAAATTAATCTTTCAGTGTGGCTAATTCTTTGAAATATTGTAAAACCTAAAAGAAACAAAAAAATTTAAACAGTATGAGCATTGGCACACTACCATTTCTGACATACTTTATTTTTATTGTAAAACTTCTGCTTGGCCACCCGTCCTACGTTACTCCGTGATATACCTTCTCTTTCTTCTCTTGCTTTGGCTACTAAACTCATAGGCAAATAGAATAAACGATCCTTCTTGAACTCTCTGTAGTTCTTTTATTATCCTACCACTTTTTTGAAATATCTAGGAGTTTGGGTAACCCACTTTATGCCTCTTCTAGTCTAGTCACTGTGCACCTGCAATTGGGCTGAAGGGCAGGTGTGCCAAAAGCAATTGTCTCTGCCACCCTTGGCTTCCTTTTGGGCCTGTCTCAGAACCCTGCACTCACACTACTAAAATTTGTACTTGCTTACTGTTCATTCTGGAGAACTTGAATGCATAATACAAAATGCAATGCACCCAACACGGATAGTCTTCTAGCCTGCACAGCTGCTCAATCCTTTCTTCAGATCCTATTGTAGGACTTTTTCTCATTACCTCTACTCAAAATATATGTTTTTTTTTTCCTGTTCAAGGCAACTTTCACTTTTTTAATCTTCAAATTGCCATTCACCTAATATAGTATCAGTGAACTGATTTTCCTAGAGTACTCATTCCTATCTATTGGTCTCCTCTAACAACATAAAGTTTGTTCCACATTTCTGTGACAGTACTGAGAGCTTTCTCTGTGTTTAACTCCATGCCAAACTAATCTATCATCATTTCATTGAATCTGGTACCTCAGTTCTGCATACTGATTTCTTCAGTTTATAGGCGAGGAAGATGAAGGTTTTTACTATGTTGAAACAGCTTTTGCTTAGTCAACAAAACAAAGCTCAGAGTCCATATGTAGCACACTCGTGATTCCTCATTGTATCGGGCAATGCTAGTCAAAGAATAACTTGTAATAATTCATGTTGTCACTAAAATATATTCATTTATGCTACTAAGCTTTGTTGATATTGTCTTCCTTTCAAAGCATGCTGGTCTTTTTTCTCCCACATGCTCTCCCTAGCTCATTATTCAGCGGTAGAATCAATTCTCACCATTCCCATGAAACCAGTTTCTTGTAGCAGTTTTTGCAGTTGGATACTCCTGCTTGTGAACCCCATAGAAACTTTAGAGAAAATCATGCAATTATCAGACAAGTGGGGGCCACAGCAGATGCAAATTCCTACATCATTCTTTAAGTCAAATGTAACTCCTGCATTCCAGAGTTATAGAGAACCATGTCTTATTTGCTTCCATCATGTTACAAATAGTAAAATCCCATTTGAAAAGAATGAATTCTTATAAACAGTATATTTACATACTAAATAAGTGATGTCAAATGTATAGTAAATGTTTATAAATACTTATTTGTATAGTATACAGAATGACACAGTAAAATGATCGCAGTTTTTGGAAGCAAAATTAAGTGAAATTAATGTCATCTGAATTTGCTTAAACATATTAAAAATTATCCACTCTTAAAATTTTGAACTTACTGATTGAAAGACTCACTAGAATTCCCCACATCCAAATATGATGATTACCAAACTATAGACAAGACAACAAAAAGAAGCTGGAACACACATTATAAATAAAGATCTCTGATTGACAAAAAATGTAATTATTACTTAGAATAAGTATGTACTAATATCTCAAGGAGAGAAAGAAACATAGTAAACATCCCTAGTAAACATAATCACCTTGATCTCTAGAAAAGTGTTTTCACGTTTGTTTCTTAAATGTTTATTTTTTTATTATAGCACCAATTTGCAGCACCTAGTATTTACATTCATCTCAAGGAGTTGTCACATGTGCTTTTTTGTATTCCCTCCATCTCTCGATCCCCTTGCTATGTGTAAAATAATCCATATCCCTGTTTCCCACTGTCTTTCTTTTTGTTTTTAAATTATCTATACTTAAGTTTGTCATAAAAAACAGGTTATGTGATATTTAAGTTTGTGTGTCTGGTTTACTTCACTTATTATTATAGTTCAAAATGCCTCTAGTTTTCTATGAGCATTTCCAATGCACCGTCCTTTTGGTACAGTAGTACTCCACTTTATAAAAGTACCTCATTTTCTTTATCTGTTGTTCTTCTGTTGATAGATGGCTGTATTGCTTCCAAGTGCTTTTGTATTTGATACAAAACTAATTAGAATTTTGTGTTGTCTGGATGTACTATCTCTTGACCTTAAATTGGAAAGAATTTTAAATTCTTGCACTATTATGTATATTTTGTTAAAAAGCCTTAGGGAGATCTCTGTTGGGAAAGATTCTGGAGCCTTCCTTTTTCAGTCTTCGAGTCAAAAAGGCCAGGACTTATTATGACCACAAGGCCTGACCATGCTGGTCATGGAATATAGTATTTGGGGAAAGTAGTGAGGAATGAAGGCAGTGTAAATTTCATCTATTTGCCATCTCTATCCTAAGATTTTCCCTGAGTAAATTTTTCATTACTAATTTTCTTTCCTATAATTTTTGATACAGTAAGGAAAGCATCATTTCTAATTATGAAATATTTACATTATTTTCCATATACTTAAGGACTGACTTTATGATCTATGTATTTCTATTTATAACCAAATATTAAATGACATTTTTTCTGGTAATAGCATTATTAATGATTTTAGTCTTATCTAAATTTTAAAAACAATTCTGCATAAATAACTTTATAAAATATGGCTAGTCAATAAACACAAGGCAATACTAGTGTTCATAGAAAAGAAGATAACTATTAGAAGAATTCCTTTGCAATACTGATCATGACAGGCCTGTTTCATCTTAACTATAATCTTAAAAGTGAATTTATTCTGGTTTTCTTAATAAGTAGCTGATTTTCCATTTGTATTACCTATTAATGAAATTATATCATACATTATGCACAGTATCATTAATCTAAAGGACAACTTTTAAAGAATAAAAGAAATTATGTCTGTTTAATTTTAGCATTAAAGAGGTTTAAATGATGAGGAAAACCTATTATCAGATTAGTTACACTGAACAATATCTTTCAGGATCTTATATGTAACTTCTTTTATTTTCAGTCATCTGAGAGGGGGAAAAATTCCTGAAAAAAATGTTTAGATAACCTGATAGAAATGTATAGTGCTTTTAAGCCTAGAATACTTTAAAAATATCTAATAGTTTAAGAAGTTAATTTAAACTGTAGGTCCCTGAAAATTTATTAAGCATGCTTATTAGTCATATATCAATATGACAAAATCCTGTCAACCCAGTTTTAAAGTTAAAATTTTGACAAAGAGGTAAATATCTTTAATACCCATTACTTTGAAAACCCAGTTACCTACAGGTGTGAAAATTAAGTTTTGAAAGTATGAACCATTTAATAAACTTTCTCATCCAGTTTTCTGGGGAAAAAAAACTCCCTGTAACTTCTAAGAGTCTTAAATACCCTCTGTATTAATTTGGCCTCTGGGTACATAGTAACCTTTTAAAGACCTCTCTAAGGGATGTTTTAGTCATGCGGCCGTCTCCTTGAACACAAGTCATGACAAACAATAAGTTAATTCTCAAAGTTTTTTTTTAAAGTCCTTTTTACTACTTTAAATGAGTGTATTTGATGCATGATTTTGGTCCCCCTGATTAATGGTCACCGCCAGCCCAGTTTCTGGAGTTGTAATGTTTCCGTGAGTTTCCCTCCAGCCGAGCTCCACCATTAATCCAGTGGCATATGTCAGCTCCGCAGAGCAAGGTCACTCTTCTGCTTCAAGGGGAACCTTTTTAGAAATAATAAAACTGACAGAAAGTTCTTTTTTTTTTGCATGCTTTATGCCACCTGAGGTTGAGTGCTGCAGTTAATATCATAAAGCTTATAAACATTCCCATCTTAGACAGCACCCGCTGCCACTAGGCTTAGAAATTTAAACGTTTTTTTTCTTAGTAAGAACAGACATGTTTATGTGGGGCAAATATATGGTACATAATCCTAAACTGGAAGAGAATGCGTGAAAAAAATAGTAGTAACTTTGTATTAGGATAGTTGGAAGTAAAGATTAGTTTTATAACTTCTTCATTGTCAGTTTTATTTTACTTTCAGCAAATTTGGTTCTGGCTTTGTGAATATCTCAGTCAATTGAGAGGTAAATACTGCCAATAGAAATGAGTTTATGCAAATTTCTTGATTTACAGTGTAATGTCAAATAATTGCAGAATGTCCATTAAAGACCCTCTATGTGTGTGCATGCACACACCCACACACACACACACACACACACACAAACTATGTATATTGTGTTTCCATTTTGGTGGCTCCAGACCATCGCTCCAGACCACCACACTGGTCAGTCACTGATCATTATTGATCAGTGACCACAGCCTCAGAAACTGTGTTTTTTAGACTACAGAATTTGTTTTATTTGTAAAGACTGCTTTAAAATTGATGAGTAGTGATGATTAGACATTCATTATCTTAAAATAGGTGGAAATTTGTAGATGTACTAATAAAATAAATCAGTTATGAGATGATAACATTAAGTGAATTAAATCAGGTACAAAAGCTTAAATATCATGTGATTTCTCTTATGTGAAAAACCTAATACATAAGTAAAGTAAGACAGATATAAGATAAAAGAGAGAGAGAAAAAAAGTTTTTGTAATCCAGGGCAGAGTTTGTATATCAAAGTGTACCTTGACTTGGTATAATTGACTTCCATGTTCTATATTTTTGGCCTATTAGTGTGGTTTTTAATTTTTATAAATGATGAATAACTTCATAAGACCTTTAAGATAAATTTTCTTAATGTTATAAGGTATCTCCACACTGATCTCCATCAATTCTCACCACCAACATGGAAGTGTTTCTTTTCCCCAGCAGCAGCACTAGCTCTCATTCTTCTTTGATTTCTTGATGACAGCCATTCTTTCTGGGTGAGACAGAACTTCAGTGCTGTTTAGATTTGCATCTCTCTAATGGCTAGCAATGTTGAGCATATCTTTATTTATTTATTGCCCATTTGTACTTTGAAAAACATTTATTAATCACACGCACATTTTTTGAGTGAGGCTTATTTTTAGGGGCTCTAAAATATTTTAATTTCTTCTATTTTCTAGATTTTAGACCTCTGAGGAATCACTGAAAAATATTTTTCCCCTTCTCTATCTGTTGATTTTTTTTATTTTGCTGTGCAGAAGCTTTTAAATTTGTATTTTGAGACTTGGTACTTCTGTATTTCCTGTGCAAGAAGCATGCTATTCAGAAAGTACTTGTCTGTGCCTTCAAAACTTTTATGTATTTAACCTCCAGCAAATTATTTGTCTTAAAATTTACCTCTTTGATCCATTTTGATTTTAGTTTAATATGTAATGAGAGATATAGATCTATATTCAACTCTCTTCATGTGGTTAACCAGTTTTCCCCACAACATTTAATAAAGAGGCTCTTTCCTCCATTGTACCTTTTTTGGCTGCTCTGTAAATGCTCAAATAGTTGACTGTGCTTGGAGTTGTTTCTGTGTTCTTTTCCATTGATCTGCATGTTTGTTTTTGTGCCAGTACCATATTGTTTTTCTTATTATATTTCTGTAATGTAACTTCAAATCCAAGATTGCTATGCTTCTCACTTTGCTCTTATTATCCAGGATTGTTTTTGCTATTCTGGGTCTTTTTTGGTTCCACATGAATTTTATGACTGTTACAGGAATTTTAGAACAACTGGTGAAAATTTTGAGTCTTCCATATAGAGAATCATGTCATTTACCTTCTGTCTTGTTCACACATAGGTCTTTAAAATATTTTACTTTTCAAGCTTCAGAAATAAACAACCTCAGACTGATTCATAACCCAAAACTTGGAAAATACCCAAAATGGCAATACCAAGTATTGAGTCACATAAGAAATTTGCCTTGCCAAGGTGGGCGGGACATATTCCTACTGACTGACAAAGGAATTGTCTTTTCTGGAAGAAGTGGTACATGAGATGCTAGACCATTATCGGAAGTGTCATTGAGTAGTGTGGAATAGATTTGGTAATCGGTTAGGTGGTATCAAGGTTACACATATGAAATGAGTGTAATAGCCTGGGAGAAATCTGCTCAGCTGTATGGGTGATTTGCTTCAGCTGTTTTATATTTGTCTGCAAATTTCTATTCTCTAACACATTTTTTTGCTCCCTGAAAAGCAACACCTTTTCTCTAACACTTTTTTTTTTTGCCCTTTAGACAGATTACATCACAATGTTTGATTATTTCTTAGTTTCATTAAATTTTGGTTCTAGAAACAATTACTTTGCTTTGGTATGAGTATTGCCCAGATTTCTATCCATCTCTGGAATAGCTCACTTCTCTAAGTGACTAATATTATCCATTAGTCATCCTGGCCTCATTCTGCATAAATTGAGAAATCACCACTAGACTGTTCTGTAAATGTTTCAGTGATACCCAACATATAATAAAAAGAAATCTGAATCTGTAAGTTAAGCAGGTCAAGTTAAATCCTTTTGAGTTCTCCACAAGGGCAGGGACACAAATATGCATGACAGGTTCCCTGATGTTAATGGTGTGTGTAGTTGGGAGGACATATTGTAATCAGCTGTGGCAATAGAAAGTGTAAGGTTGTGGAATGGGTACTATGAAATTAGAAAAAAAGGAAGAGATTATTAAGCAATATATACTGCAGGTTAAGAAAGTCACATGTGGTAGTTAAATTAATTCTAACATCAACTCTTTGTGACATGTTTGAATACTTCCTGATTCCCACATTATAACACTGGGATTCTAAAGAGGTTTAAAAAACCTCTTTTGTCTTATTCCCTGGTAAGGAGATATCCAAATAAGGTGTTTAAAGCCAGGCCTGTATAACTTTAGTCTGTTGCCTACTATTCTGCCAAAGAGACCTGTAATATTCTTCCTTAGGGTAAGCAATTGAGGTTTTCTTGAGAGGGAGAAAGTATAACTAGGTATTCAAATAGAAAGGAATTCATTAGATGGGAAAAATTGCACAAAAACATTTTAGGGGAAGAGAAGTGTAGACACAGAGGCATGAGAGTGGTCAGAGAACCAGGAATACAGACCTTTGTGGACCAAGTAAAACAGATATCTGACACTATGACTCCACTCACTGGAAAGCACCTCAGATGACTGTATCATGTGGTTAGAAAGCTCTGGTCAAAGTGTAGAACAGATGTGTTAACTTTTTATTAGTTTTCAAATGATTCCTATTGGAGTTCCAGTAGAATACAGTAAAAGTCCATTTGGTTGAAAAAGAAAGAATAATAAAAATACTGAGGCAAAGGGTAGGTAAAAGGGAGCTACTGCAGTGGAGAGTCTAGGTCAAAAGTAGAGATAGCAACATTGGGACAATGATCAACTGAAAAGTGGTGGTAGTTACAGTGAAAGAAACAGGTGAAAATCAAATCAAATCTGCTTATTTCCAATTAGTAGAGCTTGTAGACTATGTTATGGGCAGAGTTATGTTCTGCCAAATTCATGCATTATTATTCTAACTCTTAAGACTTCAGCAAGTGATTGAATTTGGAGATAAGGTCTTCTTAGAGATAATTAGCTTAAAAACATGGCCACTGGGATGGCCCTTTTCTAATCCTCCTGGTGTCCCTGTAAGATGATATAAGGATCCACAGAGAGGTGACAACCAGGGACTTGCCTGGTCAGAAAAAAGTCATCTGCTAGCTGAACAGAGAAAATTTGGACACAACCTTCCCTTACACCCAGACTGAAATCAACCTTCCTAGTATCTTAATTTTGGAGTTTCTATAGTCACCTCACTGTTGTAGAGCCCTGACTAACACAGAGTGAAAACTTTAAAGCTCTTTATGTGCAATTAAGAGGATATTGCCCACTCTTGGAACAAACGGCTCTGTTCATTTATTTAAGAATCATTTCATCTACTCGCAGGGCCAATTTTAAAACTTCTTGATTATTATTAAGCAATTTTTGATGCAAAATATTTTTGTTCCCTGCTAAGAAGCTAATATAAATAGCTAATATAAATATCTTATTTCTAAAAGTTTGACTGAATCCTTAGCATTATGGAGGATAAATGGATCCACTCTGTAATGGTATGATACGTAGATGTGTAGTATAGGGACCTGGTTCCATTGTTTGATAAAAACAAACTTCACAGCTAATGAAACCATTTATCCCTAAGGAAAAGAAAAATTAAAGTAATAACGTTTATTGAATTGATTTTTAACAAATCAAATGTATTAAAATCAAAATAATACATTTTTCCTCTTTTGTTAGACATAATATCCAAATTTCAATGTGCTGCCTTCTGCACATGTCTAGGCATTTTTCAAGTGAAAATAATTTATCTGGCCCTAAACCTTTTGCAACATACTTCCTTGAATTAAAATATAATTACACGCTAATGTATAAACTGGGAACGCTAACATAAACCTTGGAGAGTTTTTATGGTTAAACTTAGGTCAACTTTTCAATAAAGTGAACATAGTGAAATGAGCAAGTTATGATTTTATTCCTTCCGATTTTAACTCACCTAAAATCAAATACAATATTTTGGAAGAAAAGTAAAAAAAAAAAAAAATTGGAAGTGGCATATCAATTTTGAGATGAATTTCTAGTGACTACATGGAATGGAAAGTGCCGTTTAAGTTTAGAAGCATCAGTCTAGAACATTAATTCCAAATTTTGAAGTGTTTGCACAACCCCTACATTTCTTGTTATGATGTACATTCTGTGCTAACAGTTGCAAAGCAGGAAGCCAAACAATCTGCATTACTAAGGCTCTTCTGGCAGGTCAGAGCTGCTGGTCTGAGAAGCACAGTAGGTGTCAAGTACACAGGGCCTCCATGTTCTGTCAGTTTTGGACTTGTGGATACCTTTTAACATGGTCTGTACTTCATTTTTCTCCTGGTTTTGCTTATTTCGTTTACTTTTGCCTTGTACCTGACTTCAGAACCCTTGGCAGTTTTGGAAACAAACACAACATAAATACTAAGTAAATGCGTTAAGGAACAGAACCTATTAAAAGTTTCTTTTTTGGAGGAAAATGGGAATATCAAAAGTAAAAATAAACTTTTTTTTTAAAGAAAAGAGGGAATTTAATATACTACTTACATTCCAGATAACTATATTTTGGAAACCCAAATAGTCAAGTGAACTAATCTTAATGTTTGAAATTGCAATCCACATGAAGAAGCAACAGGAGTAGTACTAGGGCATAGGCCCAGAAGGTAAAAAGCTGTCCTATAGATCACCAATGTTCTTTTTAGTACCAATGACATCTTAGATAAAACATTTCACATCCACAGGTTTGTTTTCTAACATGTAAATAGGAAAATAGTGATTTTTCTAAGACCTCTGAGAAGAGTTTGAAAAAATAGTGGACCTCAGCTCCTGTTCCATGAGCCTGTCCTAAAATAAAGGACCAGTACAAGTAGATAATTCCCTCTTACAACTGGTTAGATAAGAGTTAAAATGCATTTTAACAGGCTTAATACAAAAAAGCACGAAAGAGAGCTCTTTAATGTCTCAAGTATGTGTCATCCTTGTCTAGGAGCATAAATTTGCACAGCGGGCAATGCAGTGAAAACAGCTCATAATCAACTCATCACCTCTCATCATTGCTAGGATCAAATGCAAATAGGAAAGAATGCCACTTCAGTCACTGCTAGTGAAAATTAGCATCTGTGACACTAATGGTGTCTCATTTAGTATGCTCTTTAGATTAAAAAGAATGGTTAAAAAATAGGTAGTTCAGAAAGTGCCATCATTCCAATGTTTCCCTTTACAGTAACAGTGGTATGGAAATCTCCACAAGACAAAGAAAATCTCAGTTAAAATTTATTACCACATATTATTAATCCAGCCAAATAAAGGCCAAATGTTCTAATTGCAGTTTGAGGTTTTATTTATGGGATCTGGTCTTTTTATTTTCCAAGTTCCTGCCATAACCTTTAACCTGGTCCAAAGGTCCACTATAATATAATCGTGTGCTTCTCTAGGAAGATTGTATGACATTTGGTATATTAGAGTTGGTAAAATACAATTTACAAATGAATTAAATTTGTACTTATGCACACAAACTTCATGGCATGCTCACTGATAGCCTTTCTACCAAGAATAATGAATAGCAAGTATCCATCCATGAAAGACTCTTAGGTACTCAGGAAACTACTCAATTCACAAATATTTATTGAAAGCCTTCTACTCTGAAGGCCCTATAGTAGAGGCAGAAGGAAGATGCATTGTTATACTCAGTTCAACATTAGTTCTCCATTTTTTTCTAAATATTCAAATATTGAGAAAGTTCTGCTTTTCAAACAAATTCTAAGTTTTGAAACTTGGGTAGATATCTGGAGAGATTTTATAAATGAAAGAAATGGAGAAAAGAAATGGAGAACTAAATACTTTTTCAAATTACAAAAGCTGTCTAAAGATATGCTCTCCTTGAAATTGTTCTGTCAGGGGAAGGAATAAATATGATACAGAAAGAAAATAAAAGAGCATGTATAAAGGGGGTGAGGAGGTGTGATATGGGTAAAAATGAGAATTAACTTGTGTCATATACTGGTACAAATTCCCGAATGTTATACATGATTTTGAGATGTATATAAATTGTACCAATAAAGAACTCAATTAAAAAAAAAGAAATTGTTCTGTCAGTTAAGACAAAGACAGAAATAATATTGACAATCTTGTTACTTCTAACATGGTTAAAAAATAAGAAAATTAAGAATAATATACTGGAAGCTAATATATGTATTTCATATGGCAGTCTTATTCTTCATTTGTCTTTATAAATGATAATTAACCTTCTATATGTCTTCTTATAAAGTCAAATATGAGAGATTCTTTCACAGAGTTGTCACATTATTAAATAAACTAATGCACATTTATTTCTAAGCATAGCAAGTTGTATATAATTAACACAATACAGAGAACACAAAATTTTAGTCAAACAACTAGTGAAACTATGCTCTACAACTTCGGTATCTATAGAATATTGTATGAAAATATCGTAAATTCTAAATCATGGATATTATAGTACTCTGTGGGGCACTAATACTGGGCACTAGAATGTAGCACTAGTATTGGACACTAGTAGTAGTAATGTAAAAGCAGAATTTAAAAAGGAAAGGTCATTACTCTAGCAAGGTTATTTTTCAGCTAGTCTAAATGTGGAATACTTAACTACTATTAGTCAAATTTCTTTTAAAGTGGATTTATCTCTATATGTTGACAATGCTGAAGCCATATTAAACTTACTAGAATTCACTAACTGTCCAGTATATGTAATAGGTGATATTATAACAATTCTCCAAAGACTTTATAGTTTCTCTTGGGAGATATCTCTAGTCTCTGACTCCAGGTGTATGCTGTGAATATCTCCTGATAAATTTAAATCTATTGGCTTTCGCATCCATGCAAAAAAAAAAAGAATCCATTACACTAATAAGTGAAATAAATAGGTCAAAGATATATAAATACCATACTTTTCTCTGGTATGAGAATCTGTAGATATAAATGAGTTCTAGAATCTATGATAGATTTTGTGAAATAAGAAATAGTCAAAGGGAATGTGGCAGGGAAAAGTAATGAGGGGAAAGAATAAATATGATTTGGAAAGAGAAAAAAAGCACATATATGTACATAGGGGTGGGCAGGTTGAGGGTGAGTAGGGATATGGGTAAAAGTGAGAAGTAACTCGTGCGATATACTAGTACAAATTTCCCAATGCTGAGTGTGATTGTGAGCTGTATATAAAATGTACCAATAAACAATTTAAAATAATAATAAATATAATAAATATTATAATAATAAATTATTTTAATAAAATAATTAAAAATATTTTTAAAAAGATAAAGAATCCATATAAAAATAAAATGAATAAATGAAAAGGTTATATTAATGATAAAATTATAGGTAGTACAACTGTATTTTAAAATGTAATTTTATTTCTTTTTAGTCATGAATATGTTTATTGTTGAGTATTATGAATATAAAAAATAATGTTACTTTGGACACAGGATTTTTACAGAAACTACAACTATATGAATGTTCCTAGCTTTATCAAAAATATGACCTATTTCAAAACACTAATAACAAACTCAGATATTTACTTTATTAAATAAACATTTACTTAGTACATAAACATATTAAAATTACCCCATCTATGAAGTGTCATATGATATTCTGATATATGTATAAATTGCATAAAATTATAGTCATGCTACACATATCTATTTCCACTACTTTATGCTGAAAACATTTAAATATCTTTATTTTAGTTTCAAAATGCAAGTAGATTTCCATTTATTATACCTACCTATAATTTATTATCCATTCACATTCCTTTAAGTGTCAAGTTATATAATTTTTACTTTAAGTAATGTGGGATATAAGATGCCTTACATCTGAATTGGGTAGTGGATCATTAGAACTGTAGCTTAGTGACCTAACATGACGTATATACTAAACAATATTTCTTTTATTTTTTAATATTATTTCTTTGTAACTATTTCACCATTTAGTATAACTAAAAATATTCATTTCCAAGATTTTGAGAGTATATTACAAAGAATATGTGCTTATGGACTGAGAATCAGAGACTATCATCTGCAATATAATTGGTACAGTAATTCTTATTTCAGACCAATTTCTTTGTGGTTATATTCTATTTTCTAGACAAAAAAAAAAATCTTACATTCCCTTTCAGTTAATGAAGGGATCTGTACTCCTTTTATTAGCTTTTATTCATTGAGATCATCAGATCATTCATCTTTGCTATTTTTCACAGATTTTGATCTTTATACATAAAATACTCAAAGAAAATTACACATAATTCATAGAAAAACTATGAATTAAGAGACATAATAATAAAAATTGGAAAAGTATCTCCCATATTAAAAAGAAAGGTCCTAATTAAAGAGTAAAGTAAAAGGAGACATTTGGAGGCAGGAAATGGGTTCAGGGGAGGGAGGAAAGGGGAGAAAGGGAGGAAAAAGAGGGTATTGAAAATGATCAAGATACACATCTGCGTATATGCAAATGTAAAACAAATATAAATATCATGGATTTGAGACATATACTGATAAAGAAAATTGTAAAAAAGTAAAGGATCCAATTAATCTGAAGTATAAGACATCACACTTGTGCAATGTAAACACATACACATCTTTGAAATTCACATAGAGCGAAACCATGTAAAGAAAATGAGAGTTCTAAAGAAAATGAGAATTCACCCACAGAAAATAAATCAGCATAAATTAATATGACTGTTTTGTGTGATATATTCTGTTCTGTAGTGTATATTTCATCAAGTGTTTTCAGATTATGAATGAGGAAGTCAGTAAGATCAAAAGTATTTTACAAGTATTACACATTTTTGCTACTAAGCTAGATGATAATAAAGCACTAATATTAGGGAAACAAAGCTTATGTATTTAGGGGGTGGAGGTTGTAAGCTGGGTAGGGGAATGGGAAAAATGAGAATTAAATCGTGCCATATACTGGTACAAATTCCCAATACTGAGTGTGATCATGTTGTGTATGTATGATGTACCAGTAAAGATTAAAAAATTATACAATAGTATAAATATCATAGTAACTCACTGTGTACTGCAGTACTTACAGTCTAGCCTTAAATTTTAAACATTTGAGGAAGACTATGGCTTGACACTAATTTTTTTTTTTTTTGAGACAGGGACTCGCTTTGTAGTTCAGGCTGGCTCTGAGCTCACTGTGTAGCCCAGGCAAGCCTCGAACTCAGCAATCCTCTTGTCTCTGCCTCCCGAGAGCTGGGATTACAGGGGTGAGCCACCAAGCCTGGCACTGTGGTATGTGGTACTGATTGCTGGTGGGCATGAGTCTCCACGCCCAGCACTGTATGTGGTTACTGGGGATCGAACTCAGGGCCTTGCGCTTGCAAGGCAGGCGCCGGAACCACTGAGCTAACCCTCTGGCCCCTTGACATTAATTTTTATAATATTTCCAAACCACTTCTGAGTGACTGCTTGTTATATTTAATCAGATATATTTTATGTACAATTAATTCTAAACAGGAGAATAAGGGATGCTTTTAAAAGCTCTTTTGTAAAATTTTGAAAATGTTACCTGACATTTTTTTATGATTAGGGGAAAACACAGAAATCATAATATGTTATACAGTTAATATTCCAACTGAAGATGCTCACTTGGCCTTTATCAGATTTTTGTGTCAGAAAATATTAAAATCAATTTACAGTCATATTATTCTTGGTTTCAAGTATTAGAAATAATGTGTTTCTGATTTCTATCAAAGGTATTATACAGTAACTTCCAAAATATTTCAAAGTATTGATCATTTTTCAATGCCACATTAATTCAATATATCACAATCAATTTTCAACCCATTTGTCTAGAACCAGTGCCAAAGGCTGATAAACAATAAATCAATCACTTAAAAAGACTTCTAGACTTTTAGCTATTGTCTGACTCATAAAGAGATTGTTTATTAACCTAAGAAACAAGAAATGTACAGTTACTGGAGCAATTTTTTACCTCTGTATTTCATAAATTTGTAATGATATTAATGAATCTAATTGAGAGTTCTGGAGCAGAATTTAAACTTTATTATCCTGTGCCATACTTTTTAAAATAGAATTGATGTCAAGACAGAGCACAGAATAACATTCTATAGAATACCAGCTGGTCAAATATACTAGTTGATGGGTTTGGGGTATTTCTCAAAATACAGCCTACGTCTATTTCTAGTAACAAGCTTTAGTTTAAGGGAAAGAGTAGGAAAGACACCTCTAAAACAAACTGTCACACTGTAACATATATGCATTAATTGAAATATCTCCATTTACAACCTTCTTAGAATTAAATACATTAAGAAAAGCTAGACCCTTCAGATAATCAATGATTTTGATAGACTAAATAGACATTGTCAATCTCCTAGTCACTGAAGGATTCAAGCACAGTGGTCAAACCGCTCAAACACAGACAATCAAGTTGATGTTCATGGAGTTGATCTGAACTCAGACTTCAATTAAAAATATAACTGATGAGATTTGAAAAATTCTTCATTGACGATAATTGTTAGTTGCTAACATCTTATTTTGGAAGGCAAATTTTCCATATTGGCGATTGTCTTCAACTCTGCTTGAACTAATTTAAGAACACTGTGTTTTCTATGAAATGGTTTAATTTTCTTTATTCAATTATTATAAATTACCTTACCTTTGGTTTTTGATGTTTCTCCTTCTCTGAAACATTGGATGGTTTTCTCTTCAGCATTTTCAATTCAGACTACTTCTATCTAGTGTCCTTTCTTCTGTTACAGAAACGACTAAAAACAGCAGTTGCCTTCTGTGAGGTACAGCATCAGATAAGTTTGAGCTCAGTGATCTGCCACTTCCTCTTTGGGTCAGGATATGACTTCAACATCTACATGGTTACAGATTTTTTTTTTTTTTTTTTACCGTAACTCTTTGGTAACTCTATTGCTCTGTTTCTGCTACATTCTAGGAAACAGATTCTCAAATTTCACCCTGTGACATGCTTGCAGTGATAGGTAGGACCCTCAAGATTTCAACAGAAAACTCATTTTCTCAGTTTATATAAAAATAAAAGTCCATGATACATCGATGAATATTAGGAAGAAAGTATCTGAATTAACATATTAACTATAATTTGAGCTATTGACTTTTTCTTATGAAACAAGGGAAAACAGCGTAATTTTACATTTCTAAGTAAACATTGTTAGAAAATAAAACAAATGAAAAGTTAAACAATACTCATCCTATTTAACTAATGTTTGTAAATACTTTAGAATATGGATAAAATTAAATATAAATGCAGATATAACTCCAGAAGTAAATGATGTTACTTTTTAAATGTATTACTCTGTTGTAAAGTCCTGATTATTAAAAAAATAAATTAAATCAACCTCAATTTATTAGATGTTTTTTCTGCCACAGAGTATAATGACTGATTCATAACTGCTGTTCCAGTGATGATCCAACAGGTCAGTGGAGCATTTAGAGTCTCTCTAATAGGAATGCAATAGGACTCATATGCATTAGAAAAACTGTCCTCATCAAATTGAAAGATTTCATTGTAAACAAAACCAAGATACTTAGAAGTAAAAGCAAGAATTTCAAGTTTTTGGTAAATGAGGGCTTACCAAAAGGAGGCTGAGACAGTGCCTCAACTCTAGTTCTCATCTAACCGGCCTACTTGAGGTAAACCACCCTAGATTTCTGTTTATAAATTTCTTAAATTGAAAAGCAGTAGACACATTCTTAATCAGCAATTTGTTTAGGTCCCAGATCAACTGTCCCTGTTTCTCAATTTTCCCTCACACCTGTAAGCCCCTCCCCTGATAAGCACAGTTTGTGTTCAAATTTTACTAATTTATTGAAGACTTACTAAATGGGGAGTCTATTATAATAGTGCCATTTGACGATATATTAAACTTCTTCACTAACAACAAACCCAATCTTTTTGTTCTACAATAGAACTAAATCAATTTGCTTTCAAGGCTGTAGTTAGTATGGTTCTTCTACCAGGTATTAATATAGGATTATGGCCCTTTTCTTTTTCTCGTGTGTGTGTGTGTGTGTGTGTGTGTGTGAGAGAGAGGTCTCCAGGTATTGAAACCGGGACATTGACATTAACCCATATCCACAGTTTTTTTTGTTTGTTTGTTTTGTTTTGCATCATTTTATTTTATTGTATTTTTATTAGTACATATGTGCAGTACATACTGTTTATGTTCCTCATGGAGAACAGGTACACGTATATAACACATCCTAATTTCTTTCTTCCTTGTGTGTGTGTGTGTGTGTGTGTGTGTGTGTCTTTTCCCTTCCTGTTACTCCCCTCCATCCATCTCCATTTGAGACAGTTCATACTAAGTCACAAAATTGCCCAGGTGGAACAATTAAATTTCTAATTCTTCTGCCTCAGTCTCCCAGAGCTATGGGGTAACAGGCAAACAATGGCTGCCTACTGATATATTCTGAGAATTATTAAGGTAGTGTTTTCAAAATACTGATGGGGAAATAACATCAAAAGACTGGAGGGTTCTATAGTTGGGTAATTCTCTAGAAGTTTGCTTTCTTTTAAATTTACTGTTTGGCCTTTAAGGTAAAAATTTTATTCCATCTTTTAATAATTTGCAAGTCATGAAGAAGTTTTTTTTTGTTTTTTGTTTTTTGTTTTTTTTTTGAGACAGGGTCTCACTTTTGTAGTTTATGCTGGCCCTGAGCTTACTATGTAGCCCAGGCAAGCCTGGAACTCAGCAATCCTCCTGTCTCTGCCTCCCGAGTGCTGGGATTACAGGGGTGAGCCACCACGCCCAGCACTGTGGTATGTGGTACTGACTGCTGTTGAGTATGAGTCATCAGGCCCAGCACTGTATGTGGTTACTGGGGATTGAACTCAGGACCTTATGCTGGTGAGGCAAGTGCTGGAACCACTGAGCTAAATCTCTGGCCCAGAAGTTTATTTCTTAAATGAAACATTTGCACACTTTGAATCTTAAATTCTTTATCAATGAATATGTATTAGTTCAGTGTTTAGTCAATAGGAATGATAATGCTTCATTTATTATATAAAAGAGGTTTTTAGAACAAAAGCCAATAACAATAAGGGCCACACTAACTCATGCGTCTCATTTTTTTTTAAAAAGTTTTATATCAAAGTAATTTTACAGACCCTAAAACAGGCACAAAATATCAGTTATATTCATGCTGGCATTTGTTTCAGTGTCTATTTCTGCAATGATATTAAATGAATAGCAAACACCCATATTCCTCATAACCTAAGTAGAATGGATTGTATTTTAGAAAATATTTATTCAAGAACTTTGTTTAAAATCTCATTTTTTTTAATCTCTAGACTTTTGTCCATCCTTCTTACCAAAAGAAATATTTAGAATATAAATAAAATGTTTTCCTTCAAAATTTCAGACAGAAGTAATTTCCAATCACTCTTTAACTTGGGATAAACACTTTCTGGAGATTGAAAAGTAGGCATGACATTTGAAATCTTATCATAACTTTACAATTTAAAACTCTTTGATATTAAACAAAATCTCAGATGAAAAGGTGACAAATGGTTTCTTCACCCTTCTTCTATCTGATGGAATTCTGAGGTTACTGAGGTATTTAATGAGTGGCCCTAAGTAACCTGGCACCCTCAAAAGTCACAGACAGAATAGGATTCAGAGGGAAAGTCAATGGAGTGAACTCCAGCTGACGATTAAACCTCCAGGCCACATGTTGCTTAAGATGTGTACTGAAACAGGGAAATTGTGAAAGCACTCTCAACCACTTTGTCTGCACACATTAATAGTTTTATAATCCTGGGAGGATGAAACAAGGTTGAGACTTTGTGGTCTGCATATCAGTCATTACCTGCATCATGAATGGTGAATCAAACTTTTAAAGAAATTACAATCAAATTATATAGATTGAGGTGTATTTTGTGGGGACAGAAGATGAAGCATAGGAAGGTTGTTCCAGCATTCTCACAAGTATTTATTTAGTAGAGTGTAAAATGAGAATCCTCAAATTTAAATCACAGATTTGTAAAAGTTACAATCATGCAAAATAAAAATATTCACCTGGATTGTGAGATTGACTACAAGAGGATATGCTTCTATATCTTCATGTCCTCTACAACCAAGCTGAAGAGTAAATTTAGTGGTACTTTGATTAATCCTAGTCAATATTTTATTTTAGCACACTTATGTTTTGTCATTGGATGTAGGGTTTCAAAATCAAACTTGAAGAATGGGACTAGGTTCCTTGCGTTGCATTACCAGTTATACCCTCTCTAACACACAGATTTGGTCACAAATCTTATTCTCTCATGGGTTGCCAGGACAAGCATGACCAAGAGCTACCTGAGTAACTAGAGCCTAAAAGAAATGACTAAATACCAAATGTTTTGCTGGAGGGGAATAACAGAACAATGTCTTCCAAGAACTTGGCAATAAGAGAAATGAAATCATCATAGTCTTCAACTTTGAAATTAACATTTAATGTGAAATAGATTAATCATTGTATAGCAAAAGAATAGAAAATAGAGTGATAATTGTGTAGAGAAAAGAGTAGGTTTTATTCCATTTAAAATTATAAATCATCTACGGTAAGAATGCAGTCATGAATGGTAAAGAAAAGAAATCAGTCATAAAAGAAATTTAACCTTAAAAGTATCTGCTTTCTATCTGGCTCCTGAGATCAGGCTACTTTTTCTCAGTAGAAAAGGGAAATTAATAAAAGAAGTTCAGACTCTACTGTTATTTTCCTTTCTGGTTATGGCTTAGCTGAACTGGAGATCTAGTTTATAAACCCTATTTCTATTCAGGATTTCCTAAAGCAATTACACACTGACATTTAAAAAAATTCTATGAAGTTCCAGAATAATTCAGATGTTACTTTTAAAAGGATGTGGTAACTGGGTATTGTATTCTCCTCTCATTATCTAGTTTATTTTAATAAGATGTTTCCTTATATGCACTTGGTGTTTATGAAGGATTGATGGGATAGCAGTTCCATGAGGCCAATGGCAGGAGTAAGAGAAAGGAGTAGTGATTTCCTGTGCACTTCTCATATTCCTTTCTTCTCTGATGTCGCTTACCTATTGGGCCTGTGGAGTCCCTCTTTTCTTCTTTTTTCACTTTCTAATTCCCTGGTTCCTGAACTCATTTTCAGTGAAAAATATTTTACTTGTGTAGTAATTTCTCTTGATGAAATGCCGTTGTGCCTGAGTTTCATCAAAGAGTCCCTATACACTCATCACAGTGAAGAGGTGACACCCAGAACACTTAAATAATTAGGAAGGAGGGGAGTCTTAATTAGTTTTGTCTTGCACAGATAAAGAAGAGTGACAGAGGTGAATATTCGTAGTAACCATACAAGCTGGTAGGGTTAAGAAAAAGAAACCCCAGCACTCGGGAGGCAGAGGCAGGAGGATTGCTGAGTTCCAGGCTTGCCTGGGCTACATAGTGAGCTCAGGGCCAGCCTGAACTACAAAATGAGACCCTGTCTCAAAAAAGAAAGGAAAAGAAAAGAAAAGAAAAGAAAAAAGAAAAGAAAAGAAAAGAAAAGAAAAGAAAAGAAAAGAAAAGAAAAGAAAAGAAAAGAAAAGAAACCCTCAGTGAATTTTAAACTCATATGAGACAATTTACCACGTGGAGATGAATTCATTAAGCAAATTTAGATTGATTTTGGTGAAGATTTGTCTAATTATTTCCCTTTTATTTTTAAGCTTTATTAGAAAATGAAAGTCTGGTTCCTATATACATACATACATACATACATACACACACACACACATACACACATCCATCGTAGAAGAAGGAAACATTTGTATGCACATTAAGTACCTAGAACACTGCAATTATTAGTTCTGATTTTAAATTTTAAAATGTTCATATGGTTAGTTAGAGTATGTTCCCAAGAAGGATCTACCATTGTGCTTAAAATATGTTTTGGAGAGAAGAGAGGACCTAATTAGTTTCTGTATGTCTTGGGAAGGCTCTTGGAGCGATCTTGATCCTGGAAGTATTATTTCTTATTTTAAATTTCTAAAAACATAACACAGCACATTGTTACCTTTTCTATAGAAGAAGTTGAGTTGAGACAAACAAAAAGGACCAATGATTTAAGATGAGTGATGAAACCAAAGAATTTCTAGGATGAAACTGCCTTGAAAGAGACAAACTGAGATCTTATCTATACATGATAAAATGTTAGAAAACACAAAGTCTGAGTAAACC